>CAUYSK010033722.1:0-42391 GCA_963575035.1 Avahi laniger | reverse complement strand
TCTTCCTGCCTCTACCAGACAGGATGCTCCTGAGAGAGGACCTGTAACTGTTTCATTTTAGTAACCCACACACAGCACCTACTAGTATACCTGGCTTATTCACTCTTAACAAATGTTTCTTGCACTTTTACATAACAATTTTCTTACATAATACTGTAGCCCAATGGTTTTCAGAACTATGCAAACACCTACATGGTTGCACTCAATGCTGCGCTTTTTAAAATTTTTTTTATAATTGAGTTAAATTTTTTAAACCACATGATATACACACACAGACACATACACAAACACACACACACAGAGAAAACTCTTATTTTTCTAACCAAAAGGGGATTTTTCCTTTACCACCTCTTCTGTTCACTTAGGGGGCCTTGGCTCCTTGCACATTTTATATAAATAAAAATAACAGCAGATTTTTATCTACATAAATTTTACAATGAAAAATAATAAAAATAAGGTCATTCATTTAAAATCTTCAGATCAGATAGATGGCCTGGATTATTTTAATATATATATAATATAGGGCAAGAACTGAAAGGTTTTAGGGACAAGCTGTTACAAGGTCTGTAATTTGGTCACCCTCCACTGCCTCTTTGACTCCGACTTCCTTCCCTCCTCCCTTTCCCATTGGCGTAAACACTGGCCTGGACAAGCAGTGTGCCAACATTGCCTTTTTCTCAGAATGCAAGAATTGTGCCACCCACAGTCCCATGGCTGGAGGCCAGGGCACTGCCAGCAACACAGGCATGAATCAGGCCGTGGCTTGTGTAAGGATTCCTGGTCTAGGTTCCTTCCTGACAGTTCACTTGGAATCGCCATTGCTGACAACATCACGGCGAGAAGGACGTGATGTGAAAGGAGCACGTGGTACGGCAAGTCAGAAAACTTGGCTCTCAGTCTGGTTACTTTCTAGAGGTGTAACCGTGAACATTTCTCCTAATCTGTTCTGTCTACCCCACAGAGTTATTGTAAGAATCAGAATGAGACAATGGAAACTAATAGTTTCGTTTTTGTTAGTGAGGGAAAAGGGACATTCTCATATATAATTGATCAGAGTATAGCTTACAAGACTTTCTGAAGAGCAATTTGGCAATAATTATCAGACTTAAAAATGCCCAGACCTGTGTCCTAGTTATTCCTTTTCCGGAAATTTAGCCTCAGGAAACACTTAAGAATGTGTAGAAAGATATATATATATATACACACACATATATATATATATACACACACACATATATATGTATATGTATATAAAAGGATGTTAAGGCCGGGCATGGTAGCTCATGCCTGTAATCCTAGCACTCTGGGAGGCCAAGACAGGAGAATTGCTTGAGCTCAGGAGTTCAAGGCCAGCCTAAGCAAGAACGAGACACAGTCTCTACTAAAAACAGAAAAAATTAGTCGAGTGTGGTCTTGCACACCTGTAGTAGTCCAAGCTACTGGGGAGGCCGAGGCAGGAGGATTGCTTGAACCCAAGCGTTTGAGGTTACTGTGAGCTAGGCTGATGCTATACCACTCTAGCCTGGGCAACAGAGCAAGACTCTGTCTCAAAAAAAAAAAAAAGAATGTTTACTAATATGCTGTTTGTAATAACCAAATATCAGAAACAACTAAATGTGCAATAATAGAAATTGGTTAAATAATTTAGAATGTACTTACATAATAGAGTACTACATAGCTGTCAAAAATAATGTTGTGAAATAAAAAAATATAGCTATTGGTACATAATGATACATAAAATGTAATTAAGTATACAAGCAAGTTACAAAATTGTATATATGATTAATACACACATTTATATGCAGGGAAAAGGAGAAGGGGGGAGAGCTTATGAAACTATACTCACCAAGGAGTCTAAAAGGTTTAACTCAGAGTAATGTTATTTTATTTTTCTTCTATTTTGGGGTCTGTGTTTTCTAAATTTCCTGTAATGTGCATGTACTTCCATTGTAATAAGAAAAATTTAAAAAGTTTAAAAATAAGATAAAGTAAATGAAAACATGGTATAACAATTATTTTACAAATACAAGGTGTCATTATGTTCTGGTAGTTTCTATAGATTCTATTTTTATAGCATATTCAAAGATCAGAATCCTACATATAAATGTTAATTATGAAATGGCCTGGACTTTGTCATCTCAATGTGTATTTGTCACTATAAATTTGTGACCGAAAAATTGGGAAAGCTTCCTTTTCCATGGCAAGAGATTGCTAAACATTTAAATACTGAAATATTCTGAAAAGTTTCATTAAAACGAATATTCTTTTAGTAAACTTAATTGAGGTTGATGAAAATGATGTATATGCAGAAGGTGATTATAATATTGTAAAAAGGAAGAAAATCTGATCCATTTATCTTTGTACAACAAGTTTGACAGTTTGTACCTACAAAATATATGTCACAGAGTGTTCTAAAATAGTTACCTCATTTTCAAATAGGAAACTTCGGTCTATGGCTGATTTGGGCAAAAACTTTCTGCAGAACCTCAGACACGTAATAGCTTGTCTGTGCTTGATTTAATTTGTCTATGAAATGAACATCATGTTGGCAAAGACTTGAAATGAAGTTTAACTTATGTACGTAAAACTCTAAAAATGGAGAAGGAGTAGAATTTGGAAAGGAAAAGAAGAAATCTGGTTCATTGAAAAGAATTTCATAGCTGTTTCTCATTGAGATGCTATAAAATTTCTTTAATGAGCCAATTCCAGTGCTTTAACTCCAACAGATTACTCTGTTGCTACCCAAATTTGAACTATTGGCATTCATACTCAACTTATAAACACCACCACTTTTTATCTGGATCAAGTCTTCTAAAGAAATTTTTAGCATAACTTTAATTTAAATATTGAATTTTGCTAAACAACACATAAACTTTCAACATAAAACTATCTAAAATATATAGCATTAATTTTTCAAAATTAAGACAAATACTGAATCATATTTTATTGAATTACCAACACATACAAATATATAGAAACACAACTAATAAAAAGAAATCTATGTCTCTACTTATTACAATTGTATCACACATTCGTCTGCTGTCCAAATGAAATAGTCATGCAAAATTGGGTATCAGACATACTGTAATAAATATATCAGGTCTGGGCCTACTGACAGACTATCAGACTATTTACTTTTAAAAGGTATATTAATTATTTGGGAACATTAAGGCAATATTTCTCAATTTTTCCTAATTCCCAGCACATATCATGAATTCATAAGGGATGATGATTGGCATTTACGTTTCTTTTCCTTTTTTCATATTCCTTACTCTATTATCCATATTTTTATATTCATAATCAAGCAAGAATGTACGCCACCATGTCCAATCCATTCTAAAAGGTGCTATGGAAAATACATAATTAAGCCACCAAAAAAATTACTATCGAGTATGAGGTTGAGACACAGTCACAAAAATCTCTCAATACAAGTAAACACAAAGGAATGCCATGTAATAATAGAGATAAAAAAGATAACTCACATTCAAAAGCAAGATGAGAGCTCCAATGTCCAAACTGAATTAGAACTGCACATGAAAAGTACAAGTACGTTTCCTAAAGCATAACAGATACTCAATAAATGTCAGGGGATTTTTTTTCCCCTTGCTGTTCTTCAGCTGAAAGTTTCATGAATAAGGTGAGAGCCAAGCTTTAAAAGATGCCTAATACTTGAATAGGCAAAAAAGGAGTGAAATAGGCATAAAGGCAAGATATACTCAGGACAAGAGATATGGACGGTGACAGATTCCACTTTAATACATTGGCCCTCTTGCTTGAAATGCAGGTGTTGGTAATGGAGGCATGCGATATATAGGTGGGGGGCCAGTGAGCTTTGGTGTTTGAACTCGAAACCAGTCATCTGTATATCCACACTATCAACGGAGTGCCTAGTAAATGCACATTGCACCTGGAATGAGTGCCTGGACTTTATCAGGACCTCCAGGACCTCCGGTTCTCTTCTGCTTGTTCCTTGCCCAACAGCTCCTTCTTATCGTCACTTCCACAGTTATCGAGCTTAGATTTCATCATTGAACATTCTGACTCCTCTTTACCAATACTCGGAAGTCCTCTTTTCCATTGTCTTTCCACAGCATCTACCCAGGAAAACCCCAGCCCTGTATCATCCCAACTGTTTGCTTTTACTGTATGACGTATTAGGTTCGCTTTAGTGTTGTGTGCTGTAAGAGTAATAACTGGTCAGTTGGCATCATAAATCTCTGATCACCAATCTCAGCTGGGCTTTCCAGCCCGGCCCTAAACCCTACCACGATTTCTCAGCATGCTCGCATTTTCCACAACTGCTTTAAACTCTCTCCCCTCCTTCAAGTCTCAGACAGCTACACTTGATCTTGTGCTTCCATCAGATCACCTTTCCTCCCACTCCACTGAGAAAATGAACGTCATCTTAAGAGGACTTCTCAACTTCGGACTACCAAATGTACCAAATCTACTTTTGTTTTTAACTCTCCTTTTCTCTTCTTATAATGTAAAAATAACAGTATCCACCATTTTATCTAAAGCCAAGCCCTCAAAATATACTGTAAATCTCATCCTGATGTTCTCAAGGACATTGATCCATAATTAATCCCTCCCTCTCTTTAATATATTCCACTTTCTTTCTTACTCCTTCTCACTAGTGTTTTTTTTTGTTGTTTTTTTTTTTGAGACAGAGTTTCACTCTGTTGCCCGGGTCAGAGTGCCATGGCATCAGCCTAGCTCACAGCAACTTTGAACTCCTGGGCTCAAGCAATCCTCCTGCCTTAGCCTCCTGAGTAGCTGGGACTACAGGCATGTGCCACCATGCCCAGCTAATTTTTTCTATTTTTAGTAGAGATGAGATCTCGCCTCTTGCTTAGGCTGATCTCAAACTCTTGACCACAAGCCATCCTTTCACCTCGGCCTCCCAGAGTGCTAAGATTACAGGTGTGAGCCATCACACCTGGCTAGTATTTTTTTTTTAATATTTTAAAATCATCCCCCCCCTCCCCAGAGATGGGCTCTCACTATGTTGCCAAGGCTCGTCTCTAACTTCTGGCCTCAAGCAATCCTCCTGCCTCAGCCTCCTGACTAGCTGGGACTATAGGGATGGATACACAGCCACACCCAGCTCTCAACAGTAATTAAACAAGCTCCAATTTTATGGGGAAGAGGGAACCTATTCTCCAAATCTCTTCTATCTCGTGCTCTAGCACTTCTACTTTTCACAGTCAAACTTCCTGAAGAACTTAACCTTACTCACTTTGTTCCTTCACATCGCACTCATGCCCTCAATCCATCGTAATCTAGTTTTCTCTGCCGTGATTCGGCCAGAATTACCGGCATCAAGATCACCAAAGTCCGTATCAGACTAAATGCACTGGATATTTTTAGTCGATTTCTCAATGGCCTTTTCTTCAACATTTAACACTGCAGGTAACTCTTTAAAATTCTGTCATTTCTACGGCTCCGACTTCACTGGTTTACTACTGACCTTTCTGCCTCCCCCTGTGCAGTCTCCTTTACACATTCCTCTTCCTCTCTCTATCCCTTAGAAAGTAAATATTAGCACATTTGCTTTGTATACTTTTTCTGCATTATCTTATTTATTCCTAGGATTCCCAACCCCCCAAATCTTTAATTTCAGTCTCTTCTATGGACCCATATCTCTAACTGCTTCCTAAATGCCCCTAATGGATATACAAAAGCACTCCAAACTCAAGATGGTCCCCAAACTAAACTCATCCACCTCATCTTCCAAGCAGCTTCCCTCAGGAGTTCCTTATCTCAGTAAAAGGCATCCTCACCCAGGCCATTGCTCATGTCCGAACCCGCCAGTCTCCCACCTCTGCCTCTTTCTCTCTCTCACTCTTTCCCTTTCACACCCACACACCCCACATTCACCATGAAGTCCCGTAGAGTCTGGTGCTGATTATGGCAACCTTACCCCCACCCAGTTCATTTCATCTTCATAAGTCATTAATGTGGCTGAAATGATCATCTGTGGGGAAGTTTAAAATTCTGGCTTTCTTTTCAGAAGATTGAAAAAAATCTAGGGAAGGTTTTTCTGCTTCTTCTTTTGAATGGTATCCCCAATTTTCTCAGAGCAATTTTTGGCAAATATACATCGTCAATGTTTGAGCATACTGACAAAACTAAGAACAATGTGTTTCCTTTCTACAACCATAATACTTTTACAGTCTCAAAAAATACAGGTTATTGCTGTTTGGCTGGACATACCAGCTATACATATATCTGTAACAGGCTGAACTGAGACTACTGAATCAATGTTACAAGTATCCGTTGGAATTAAGAGGTGAGCTGTCCTAAGGAAATCTGATTTTTATTTAACTATTATCTAGAAATCACAACGGATCACCTGTGTAAGCCAAAGGTCACAAATAGTGTCAAGCTCTGCAACCAGCTCCCACACTTCCTCAGTCTCTGTGTAAAGAGGTCAACCTACGGACTTTCAGTTTAAAGCTCTCTGTGCTATTCATTAATATACCTTTGAGGCTGTTGTCAATTATCTTCTAAATTCAGGAGAAACAGCAAAGAAAAAAAATTAGTAAAATACCGAGGTATTAAAAAAAAAACCCACCAAGGGTAGATGCACAACTACACTTCCAGTGGAAAACAAAGAAGAACCCCCTACTAGTTAGACAGAAAGTCTCCTTTCAGACACAGGCTAGTTAACATATTTTAATAATTTTTAGTTCATTCTATGTGAGGAAATAGCATGAATTTAGCCAAAAACTCAAGTATCGTTCTTACTTTTTTTCTTTCCTTTATCTTCCCTACAGCAGCTTTGGTAGCTCACCTCCAAGCTACATTTCATTATTTCAATTCCTCCCATGTTCCCAGCTACATCCCTAATCCAAGCCACCATCATCTCTCACTTGATCAATTGCAAAGACCTCTAACTGCTTACTTCTACTTTGACTTATGCTAGAATCTTTTTTCCATACAATAGCCAAACCGATCTTTCTAAAATGTAATTCCGATCACGTCACTCCTGTGCATAAAGTCTTTCAGAGGAGTCATTCTCTTTGCCCAGAAAGAAAAATACAAATTTAACTTCCGTGATCTGGCCCATGCTTAGTCCCAGATCCCTCGCTGACCTCATCTCCTGTTACTCTCCAGGACTCTCTAAGATCCAACCATGCTTCCTTGTTCTTCGAACCTACCACTTGCTTCAGACCTTCCCCCTCGTTAGAACCAGATTCTTCACCACTGACTCCTTGTCACTCAACTCTCAGCCCAACTGCCACAGCGGTCTCTGACCACCCAGTCTAAAGAAATCACTTTCATTCTCTATCACATCATCCTATTTAATTTTCCTTATACGTTCAAAGGTCTGAAATCATCTTGTTCATCTGGTTTTTTGTTTTCTTACTAGAATGTAATTTTATGAGTACAGGAACTTGTTCTTTTTTGCTCATTGCTGAATTTTCAGTTTTCTACAACAGGGATCAGCACATTTTTTCCACAAAGGACCAGAGAGTGAATGTCTTAGACTTTGTAGGCCATATAGCCTTTGTTGCACTATTAAGCTCTAGTTTTATAGCATGAAAGCAGCTGTAGACAATAAGAAAACAATGAGTGTCTGTGTTCCACTAAAATTTCAGTTATGAACACTGAAATTTGAATTTCACATAATTTTTACTTTTCACAAAATATTATTCTTTTTTAATTTTTTCAACCATCTAAAAATGGAAAAACCATTCTTAGTGCATAAGTTGTACGAAAACGGGCAACTAGCCAGATATGACCTCAGGCCATAGTTTACCAATCCCTGGTGTAGAAGGTGTATTGTTACGCACAGAAGGATTGAGATAAAGAATCTTTATTTTCCTTATATTTAGAGATGGGGGTCTCGATATATTACCTAGGCTGACCTCAAACTCCTGGGCTCAAGGGATCCTCCCACCTCAGCCTCCCTAGTAGTTGGGACTATAGGCGTGGGCCACCACACCCAGACCATGAAGATTCTTTTTTTTTTTTAATTCCTCCCCCACTCCCAATGTGAAGATTCTTTAAATGAATGAATGAATGAGCAAACAAAATATTCATAAACTTGCACTGGGCCAAGAGCCGATATGATTATCTATTCTACTGCTTCAATTCTCAAGATGGATTTGTGTTCAATTGTTACTTGTTTATAGGAATGCTTGACTGGTCACTTAGGTCACCAGAATGAGTGTAAGATATGGAATGCTTATAAGAACAGGTGGGATCTTTTGATTACTTTGACTGTAAAAGGCCAACAAAGTTGGATTGGGTTCTGTAGTCAACATCAAAACTTACATATTTGAATTCCCAAAATCTTAAAGGCTATCATCAAAAAAATTAATAAATATATTTCTCTTAACATATATACCCATAAGTCATGAGTGAAATAAGAAAACTCTCAAAGATAATTTTGGGAAAAATATTTCTATCTTTTCCCTCAATTCTCTACTTCATGTATTTGGGGAAGGATTGCTAAAGAAAGTTAAATCTGAGGAGTTTTAAATAAGGGCTTTAAAATGGATCAAGTCATTTTTACTCTCATTGTGACTGTTTTCCTGTATATGGACATGTTTTATGAAATTCTCCCCCTTTAACCACACCTCACCCAATGTTCAAATGAATGAAAGAGATTAGACTGCTGTCCCTAAATTAAGATGAAAAAAAAAAAATCTTAAGTTGAAACAAGTAAAGGGAAATGACAATAAAGATAAAATCCTTTAACTTAGAAAGCAGATTAAAATGACAAATTAAGAATAACTATTAAGATGCTAAGTCATTCTCAAAAAAATGATTTCCCCTAATAAATCAGATTAAATCACTCATCAGAGGGAAAACACATAATGTCTTAGAGAAAGTTTTAGTAAAACTTTCTGCTCATGGGAGCAGAAACTTGGCTGAAAAGTTTGGAAAGCAACATAGTATAAGTTTATGTAAGTGCTCAACTGATAGGTTTAAAGAGAGCACTGGGGTCTCATTGGAAATAACTGCTGAACTGGGGATAATATCTTTCTTGGGAGTAACTCAAGAATTGTCTGCTTCTAAATTGTCACTTCTAAAAGTGAATCATAAAGTGGAGAAATTTTGAGTGATTTCTGGGGCAATCTCTAAGATGTATTTCATACTTCACAGTTTCATTCTGATTAATACAGAAAGGGCACAATTCGGGGGAAGGCTTCCTCTGGAAACTCCAACAGATTGTATAATACTAATATTTACAGCCTGTATTAGGGAGGGAGGAAGGGAGAAAAGAGGGATGAAAGAAATGTTTTTTTCTTTAAAATCACTTTCAGATTTGGAGTGATACGAAGCTTTCTCAGCCCTCAGTCCTGAATATCCGTTTCATCACTTTCCTGAGCTCATCCTGGAATTTCTGAGAGCCTCCTCCAGGCTTGCGTACCTTCACTGAGCCTGGAACTTGAGGTATCTGTATGAAAGCCAAGCTGTGAGTACACCTGAGGCTATTTACAGTTTCAGGTGAGAATCATGTGCTCGTCAAGACTAAACTTGGCACTTTTTGCCTGGACTGTGTACAGTAACACATCACTTACCAACAGTGACACCTTCTGAGAAATGCATTAGGCAATTGTGTCATTGTGCAAGCATCATAGCATGTACTTACGCAAACCTAGATGGCATGACCTGCTACACACCTAGGCTACGTGGTACAGACTAGTGCTCCTGGGCTTCAAATCCGTACAGTGTGTGACTGCACCGAATACTGTAGGCAATTTAATACAATGCTAAGTGTTTGTGGAACTAAACATATCTGAACATAGAAAAGGTACAGTAAAAATGTGGTATAAAAGATTTCTTTAAATGGTACACCTGTATAGGGCACTTACGTGAATGGAGCTTGCAGGACTAGAAGTGGCTCTGGGTGAGTCAGTGAGTGAGCGGTGAGTGAATGTGCAGGCCTAGGACATTCCTGTATGCCACTGGAGACTTTATAAACACTGGACACTTAGACTATACTAAATTTATTTTAAAAGGCTTTCTTTCTTCAGTAATGGCTTATTCTAACTTTTTTACTTTATAAACTTTTAAAATTTTTTTTGGTTTTTGACTCTTTTGTAATAGCAGCTTAAACCGGCATTATACAGCTATACAAAATATTTTCTTTCTATATATCTTTATTCTATGTTTTCTCTTTTTTAAATTTTTAATTTAATTTTTACTTTTTAAATTTTTTTGTTAAAAACTAAGACACGTACACACACATCAGCCTAGGCCCACACAGGGTCAGGATGGTTGGTATCACTGCCTTCCACCTCCACAGCGTGTCCCACTGGGAGGTCTTCAAGGGCAACAGCGTGCATGCATGGAGCTGTTATCTCTTACGGTAAGGATGTCTTCTTCTGGAATACCTCCTGAAGGACCTGCCTGAAGCCGTTTTATGGTTAATTTCTTTTTTATGAGGAATACATTCTAAGATACCAATAAAAAGTGTAGTATAGTAAATACACAAACCAGTAACGCATTTATTATCATTATCAAATATTATGTACTGTACATCATTGCATGTGCTATACTTTTACTGACAGCACAGACTTGTTTATACCAACATCACCACAAACATGCCTTATGATACAATGTTACGATGGCTACCATGTCACTAGGCAACAGCAATTTTTCAGCTCCGTTCTAATCTTATGGGACCACCGTCATGTATGTGGTCCGTTGATGACATCGTTGCGCAGCACATGACTGTATTTGATGGTATTTGACTTACAAGACACATCAAGAGTGGAGGGAGGTGGGCTCAGGGGTAGTTCCATTGCTAGATACTGAATTCAACAAGCACATAGTTTAGCTTCGTACACCCACCCCCCACACCTGGAAGCAAGCCCCCTGTCTAACACATGGTGGATACTCAGTAAATGCCTGTTGTGCCATGTGCAAATAAAATAACTATAAGACGGGATATACTTTCAGTGTCTTCTTTATCCCTTCCTCTCCCAAATGCATTCGTCCAGTGATATTTCACTCATGCTAGAAGAAATTGCATGAACTCTTGAGTGTGTATTTCCTTTACTGCACAACTGCTGTTGCTACACACAAACTGAGAAAGACAGAGATGGCTAAGAGTTTCTGAAATTAAGGCCAAAAGGCCTGCAGTGGTGGGCACAAACGTCAGGCTTGATCACATTTCCCCTGAAACTAAGTATCTCTCTCTTGCAATATAAATATGTACCTCCCAGTGCAAGATGACATAAGAAACTGTACTTATTCTGCCAAAGCTTAAGTAATAAAAGTAATAAAATAAGTAAAAGTAAGACCTGATAAAACTAAGTATCAACTATTGGTAGAATTTAGCCTGCCTAGAGGAAGCATAGAAGGCAACGAAGATGTAAAGATCTAAAAGAAGAAAAGAAGCCCAGTGGAGGTTAAGAACTTCTGAGTATAGCAGGAGAAAGGTTATCAGAGATTTGCGTAGAGAACAATTCCTTGATAAGAAAGTGCTTAGAGGCAATCATAGTCAATTAGAATCTGTTTTCCTAAGATTAGAAGTTGACGTTTTGATTGCAGTATAATTAAAATTATCTATAACACTTTGAAAGTTGAATACAGGAAAACACTAAACACAATTAAGTCATTGGGAGAGAAAAAGGAGGAACTACTGAAAATCAGACCAGAGAAAGTAGAGTTTACCCAATCGTCTCAATTTACAAATGAGGAAATTGATAAACAAGTTCACTCAGTAAATCAGTTTGTGGGGAACAGACTGGTCACCAATGACAGGAATTTCCACCCAAGGTGATGTGAGGTCTAGCAGAGGTATTTTGCACAGGCAGAAATTCCAATGTCCTTCAAAACACACCATGTTTATACACACAGTGAAGTTGATTTTAGGGTACACACAGCATGCAAATATATCTCAAAATTTCAAATCCATGAAGCTGATCTTTAGTGCCATATGAACATAATATGGGAAAGGAATGTGTTCTGATCTGTGGCATTCCTTAGGTTTGCTAAGATTGTATGCATTATTGTAGACAAACTTCCTTGGCAAAATAAGGCAATTATCTGAAAAATATATACATTATACAGTTCAAGGGAAAGTTGGCACAAATTATCCAAATATAGTAATTATGTCCATGGTCCATTTTACTGCCAAATATTCTTTTAAAATCCCTGGAATCATCTGTGGTATTACTTTGCTGATTTTACATAAGCACACATACGACTTCATAAAGTCAGATCTCTCTCTTTGCCTGAGCAAGGAAAAAGAGAAGAAATGTTGCAGCTTGATTCAAAGGTTAGCCATTGAAGGCAGAGTTGTTTCCATCCGGGCCTTCTCACTTGCTATTTCCTGGAATTGCTGCCTTCCAGCGTACCATTCACTGACACAAGTCAAGATGCCCCACCCACGGAGATGGAGGTAAATCCAGAATTTTAAGAGGGACACAAGGGAGAGGAGTGGAGAAGTAGGTGTAAAATGCTGTTGAAGTTACTATAATTAAATAATTAACGCCGTGAACTGAAGCAGGTTCCTGTGTGTGATTATCAGCTCAAGTATGGTTTGTTTTGAGAAGTAATTAAGATACTATTTACTTAGGCTACTGAGTGAAGTTTGTGGCTCTCTTGGCCTCACTGCTTCTTGGTTCTTTGAGTAAATAGATCTTTCTCTGTCTTTGCTTCCAAATGAAACAATATTGCAGGTAGGCAACTTACTCCCAACAAAGTTTCTTATTCTAATTCCTTGGCTAAAATGTGATGAACTAACTGTAAGGAAAGAAAAAACTCAGCCATGCCACAGAACTGAACTCATTTTGGGCTCTTATGTAATTGATGACTCTAACTAGAACTCTTAAACATGGAATGTGTACAATTCTTTGATATTTAACTTAAATTGATTTCTGACTCCTTTTTCTCAACTCAGCTGTTTATACACTCATATGTCTACTTACTAAAGTCACAAGTGCCTTTCTGGGAAAGTGATATACTACCCTCCCTCCTTTCCCACCCTCGGGAACAGTAAGCATTGGAATCTCCAAGATGGAATCTGCAATTATTATCTGCAATAACCATTAGGTTAAATATCTCCTGTGTGTAGATTACCAGGGTAAGTATATTAGAACCCAAAGAGATAGACAACTACGAAATGTGTCCTTTACTTCAGTTTATTTAATTCGGAAAGCAAGGCATGTGCATAGAAAAAACATAAGAATAGAAATAACACAGGACAAGGTAACCAACCTCAAAGTAAGTGCTACAGGCCACAAAAGTTACAGGTGTTCACAAAACAAGGAAATCGGAAGTCACTGAGGGCTGAAGAGCTAACTTTTCTGATTTATCTTGAATCTGGGAAGCCCTGAGTAAGGTCTCCCAGAATTCTTTCAAATGTTTGTTCTAGCTTCCACAAGGTTTAATTCCCATCACATGTGACTCAACTGATCCAGGTCAGGTACAGGTTAAGGGAGGAGTGCATTTCCAAAGTAGTATACAGATAAGAGGTAATTATTCTTCATTTCTGAAGGACACTTGGACTTATAGGATTATTTTTAAAGGACTTCTCTTTAGTCTGCCTTGGGCAAGAAGGTAGCTGCCTTGATGTTGGTTCCTTTTTCCTGCCATAGTTGTCCTATAGATGGGTCCTCTGTAAGCACCTGTGTCAGCTAGGACCTCACTCGGGGCTAGTAGGTGAATAGTCATCCTCCAGAGGTCCCAAGCATGGCCCGACCCTGAAGAGTAAAACGAAGCTTCCTCAAAAGCAATTCAAGCATGTGAAAACATCTAAAAACAACAGACACATGATGCGGCACTCCCAAACATTTCCCAAACTGCCATCACCCAGGTCGTATCTACATGAAACTACACATCTATATAAAAAATTAAAATAAATATATTTCAATCATGAGGTGTTTACAAATATCTGGATGACTGAAATTTTTAGTTTTCACCCAAATGTGGGGTTGTTTACAATATATAATCAACTAATTTAATTTGACACTTTTGGCATCTGGCTTCAATTTGACAGTAAGAATTATTCATTAGGGATGGTATACAGATACCACACAATCAGATTGAAGATTAAGACATCATTTTTCAAAAAATATAGTTTATACATAACATTGATACTGAGGCAATATGATTCAGTGGGAAGAGTCACTGAGTGAAATTAAAGAGTAAAATGGAGATTAAAAAAATATTCTGCCTCCTGTCAAAGATTTCCGAGTGGTTCAATCTAAACTATTTGTTTCAAACTGAGAATAACCAAACAAATGTAAGTTCTAAATATAATTATTGAATGTTCATCTAGCCTCCACTAGGTGTATCCTCCAACCTCCTTTGCTTGTTTATTTGTAGAATGTAAAAAATAGTGCCATACCTGCTCTGACTGCTTTATAAAATTATTCTAGAAATCAATTTATTAAAAGAGCACGAAAGTGCTTCAAAAAATTTTATAAGCACTTTGCAAATGCTAAAGTTAAAATAAAAATAAATAACATAGCATAATTAGCCATCTAGCTTTAAAATTTAAAAAGAATGTAGTATCATTGAAAATTTATGTCTTAATTATAATAATATCTTTCTTTATACTAAAGAATTAAATAGTGAGGGCTGAACTCATAAAATCTTCATCTATCCACAAAAACTAAGAAGGTTAATGCATTCCCACACTCATGATTGCTACTAGTTTTATAATATAGTCACACTTATATGCTACTTCCTTTCTTATTTCCTCATTTCCTTAGATTCTTGAAAATAAAATGACTTTGGTGTATGAAACTATCTTTTTGAAAAGTAAAACTAATAGGCATTTTCCTTAAAAGATACCAATTAAACTCGAGTGAATTCCATGTATTATGTTGTTAGTCATCTCAATTTTACCTTCTAATAGAGTAAACGTACTTATTTTCTTTCCTGTTCTTAAAATTGCTTTTTCATGTTTGCTCTTATTTTTGAAATATCAGTAAAACTAAAAAGATGGGTATTGAGTGTTTCATAGGTTCCAGGCACTGGGCTGAGTCCTTCATATGTTTATCATTTTATTTTACAAGCAGCTTATATATGTACCCCCATTGTACAGTGAGGAAAATGAGGCCAGAGAGGTTAAGCAACTTGCCCAGTATTGCACAGCTAGAATTACAATGGGGCAGATCCCAAGTGTATGGTGATTCCATGCCACAATACGGCCTCTCAGTCTCATGCTCAATGTGTTCAACTCAAGGCAGGTAAAGTTTTCTTCATTCAGTGAAGGTCATCAATCTTGATTAGAGGTAGTTGAGCTTCTTCGTTGATCTTCTCAGTTGACTGGGTCACAGAGTTCAAGCACTTCCCAATAATGCCCAATAGTCACTCTACCATGACAGCTGGCCTGTTCTTGACAAACAATGGGTCTAACCACAGAGGAGAGACTCCGCTGGAGTGTGCCCCACGCTCCTACTTCTGCTTCTACTGAGACCCTTGCTTCAGAGCCCTAAGAACATGCTGCTGCCATAAGAGGCATCAAGGTTCTCTATTTTAGTTCTGTAGTCTTTTGACACTGAAACAGAAGTAATGCAGAAAACATGTTCCCAGGAGTGAAATATCCTCTTTTTCCCCCTACTCTTTCTGTTTGCAAGTTCTTACAGGTAGCATAAACCAGGTAAGAGGGAAAACATGTAGACGTTGTTGACTGAAAGCAAATCATTCTACCATGAGATAAGCATTTAGAGGGACCGCAAACAAAATAAACCAAATAAACCAAAATAAACAGAGGTCCTGTGAAAGGTGAGGGGCTCATTTCATTATTTTCACATTTGTCCTTCATAGGACAAATAAAAAAAGACAAATGTAGCCTCCAAATGGCGAAATGAATATCAGTTGTGGAGGACAGCCCCCCATTTTGTTGTGCAAAGGACAGTTTCTGTTTACCCTGGTCACAGTTTGTCTGAAACCTGTCAAAGTTATATCCCTTGGTATAACTTGGGTATTAATAAGCTTTATTTTACCAAGATTTTCAACAGCACTACTACTTTCGTGTAGTTCTTTTGACCTTCAATCCACTTGGGGCTAATTTGAGCTACGTAGGGCTTAGTATCTGGAAGCATGTAAAAATTTCATCCCGTATCTTTGACAGCTTCAGAAGCCAGCATGTTTACTTTAAGCTATCAAAGAATTCTGGAACTTCATAACTGAAGAAGCTAACTGGAAGACTTTGAAAAGTAAAGAAGTCAGAATTTTTCCTCTCTCCTGCTTCCTACAGATCAGGTCAGAAAGTCTTTAAATTAAACTATCAGTCTTTGCCTTCAGAATTTACCCAGGCGGTGCGAGACCCACCTGTCCCCAGGGCTAGGAGCCCCAGACAACAGGCATGCAGGCTGCAGCCTCGCATCTGTGGGCCTCAGCCCCTCCCCAGCTCCTAAAGTAAACAAGCAGCAGGGTGGAGTTGCACATTCCCAGGAGGCAAGGCCACTGGGTAGAGTTTCCAGAAGCAGCCACCGGTCTCTCTGCCACTTCCCTGCTCTGCCATCTCCAGCCTCAGGGGAAAGTGTAAAGGGCTCTCTTAACTGAGAAATCACATTGACAAACACCAACTGCTCACAGGGCAGTCCAGCCCCAACTGTAGGAGAGCAGCGGGTCCTTTAAAGATCAGAACACCAAGAAACTCTAACAATAGAGACAGGCCCCAGCTACCAGGATCTTCTGTTCTACAAAGTTGTTTGTTTGCATTTGCATGTGGGGAAGGGCCATGCCCATGTCTTATTGGTGTGCAATAATACTAAGAATGACTAGCTGAGATTTATTAAGCACTTTCTATATGTCAGATAACCGTCAAAGCAGTTTACATTTTGAATTCATTTAATCTTTATAACAAGATTGGGTTAAGAACACTTTTTATCCCCATTTAACAGAAGAGGAAATTCAGTGTTCAGAAAGGGCTTGGCACATGACAGTCCTGTGAGAAATATTTGTTAATTGAATTCGTAAAAGTCAGAAAGCACTCGACCATATAAATAATGTCATAAATAGGGAAGAACTTCCAAGAGCAACCCACAAAACCTATTTAACCCATTCATATCTTCTTTTCACTGTTTTAACACTATTTCATTTAACCCTAATCATCATTATAACATTGGTTTTACAGAGAAAGCTGCTCCAAATTCTAGCTCGTGGCACTGTTTAACAGTTTATTGAGCAGCTACTTCTAAAGCTATATTTTTAGCACCAAGGGTATAAAGCTAAGGAGGTACATTCCCTACCACGTGGGAACTTCTATCTCTGCCCCATCCCAGGAGCACAGGGGCTTCTGGCTGGGGCTGGAATGGCAATACATCCTTCCGACTTCAGTACTCATTCTGTTTCTACTTCAGATGCTCCTATACCCTTCCAACAGAATCCCGGGGTTCTCTAACCTGCTATAGAAATTAAGGAAACATCATCACTTCCCAGATCACATTTTTAAATTAAATTAATGGATAGAATTTTCTCAAGTCTTCTCTTTCCTTTGGCACTTGTTACTGCTTATCTGATGACAAGTGCTAGCAGATGACAAAATGAATTAACTAGCAGTATTTTAACATTAACAGAACAATGGAGAAGCAGTCAATCCTGCTTAGCTCAACAGCTTGGAGTTACTTTTTTGGCCTGGGTGCTCACAGTTGTGATTTTACAGTACATATATTGATTTAAGTTGTCATATTCTCTGTTGGTAAGATCAAGTCTAGTTTTTGTGGTGAAATAAAATATATTGGCATTCCACAGTGTTCCTCAGAGGCATCGACACCCTCCACCACCTACACAGCCTTGAGGATTCCCAAGCTGTATCTTTCTTGGTTAGAACCCACATACACACACGTCCAGCCCAACCAAGCATATCAGAGGAGTTTTGTCACCCTAGACTGTGAATTCTCTAAGGGCTCGAGCTGTCTCTTATTTATTTTTGTTTCTCCAGTGGCACCAAGAGTTAGGGATTAATCAATATATTAATTGCATAGTCAGCTTTGTTGAATTTAAATGGATCCCAGCATAGGTTGGTGAGGTAAGCTTTAAACTTGGCTTTCCCTCCCTCCCATTCCCCCACAGAGGGCGGCTGCTCTAAGTCAAGTGCTTGAAGAGAGCCTGCTTGTGAGCCATTTCTTTCTTAATCTAAACAGCAATAAAATGTAAAACAAAGAACACCTGGCTTAAAGAATTGTTTTTTTTAGTGAGACTACGCTTGTAGCTCTGACTCCGTGGGGCTAAAGCACCATATGTAACCTAAACATTTGTACCCCCGTAATATTCTGAAATTTAAGAAAAAAGAATATGATTGCACGTTAACTCTAAAGATATTTTAACTCACTTCACTGCCTATTTATTAGTGTTTCTAAACATACATATACTCTCATTAGGTAAACCTGTTAGAGTTAAACTTCAACCAGGACACAACCAGCAAAAGTTTCTAAGTAAACCAATATTCTTCTCTGTTAAATATTTAAGTAAAATACCAACTGAAAAGAAATAAAGTTAGTTTAATTCCAAAGTTCCGGTAACTAATTTTCAGCGTATCCTTTTAGGCTCAGCACAAATTCTACCTAATCTTCTGTGTTTATCACTATCCATCTATATAAATGTGCTGCAAAATCTTTAAGAAAGATTTGATTATATCCACTGCCCACTAATTTTAAAAAGTCAATTTTAAGCATTTTAGAAGGATTTTCAACAAAAGTTGGAAGCAGAATTTTTTGTTTTAGTTAAGCCTTTGTCAGTCTAAAAAGAAAAAAAGTTGTTAAATAACAAGAATTCCCCAATTCCTTGAAATTTCTACTTAACTGAGGTTTTTATTGCATATGGGAATCTTTTTTTAGTAAGAAGTTTAAAAAAAAACGGACTAATTATATTCTTGGCAAAAGATCTACAGGGAAATTCCTTTTAAATGGCAATTTCTCTGCCGAATTTAAAATGTAATTTGATTTACAAAAGTATGATTTTCAAATGGTGGAAATCTGTTGGTTGCATGAAGTACACCCAGCTGGTTTACTTCCTGTGCCTGGAGACCCTGCTGTGCGGCTTCCAGAGGTATATTTGCAGCCAAAGAATAGCTTAGATCCTGGGAAAATCTGCTTGAATAACATTTTTTGGAGAAAGAGGCGAGATATTTTTTTTCTCTCTGCATTTGGATTCGGCTAATATCTCATTTTAAACTGCCAGTGCTCAAAAGCACTACAACGCAGGAAGGGGAAGGGGGCGTGCCGTCAGCAAACCGAAACAAACGCCAGTCTGCCGGGATGCCGGGCTTCCTGCCACGCCAGCCCATCCCGGTACAGGCACCTTCGTCATGGTGTCCCTAGACTGGCAGAGCTGAACAGCTACAGCTGACTGCTGCAAGCTTTGGGAGCCACAGATTGTGTTTGTTGATAAGGAAACGCGTTATTGCTTATCAGATGCGCAATCTTTTTCAATGTGCAGAATATTCCCGTATGGCGCGCAAAAGTCTGTGTTGGAAATATCCCAGAACAGCTTTGAGCAGGAATTCCCAGTAAGCGGATTCCCTCATTATTATACCCAATTATCCATTCACGTCTCTCTTTGACATTGCTTGCAATTGAGGCCTTGATGATTGCATTGTTTCATTTCTTGCTACAACAAATGGAGAAATCTCTGGATCTTGGCTTAAGACAAAATCCCAGGTTCAACGATGGAACTCAGGAGGAGGTTTTTGCTCTAACTCAGTGCTTCTCAAGCTAGCATGCATAAGAATCACCAGGAAGGCTTGTTAAAACACAGGGAGCTGAGCCCCATCTCTAGAGTTTCTGGTCTGGTTTGGGGCCCTGGAATTTGCATTTCTAACAAGTCTCGAGGCAATATTATTGATGTTGCTGTTCGAGAGAAATACTGTTTTTAACAAATCAGCTGTTTTACTGGGTGTGCACAGATTAAAAAAAAGCTGTTTTTAATGCAACAATCTAGCCATTCTTAGAAGAGAAGAAAGAGGATAGACTGTTCCCTTTCCAGGAAAGTATAGGGAATGACAGCTCACACAGCTCCAGGGGAGACGAGAACCTAAAGGAAGGAGAGCAGCCCTGGAGGAACGGAGTGGGCCTTGTCTGAGCAGTTCTGCCATTGGGCTCCAGTGCAATGGGTACCTCACAGGCCGGAAAAGAGAGCCTGAGAGCCTTCTTTTGATGGTTCCTATGAAGAGTAAGAAGCTGGTTTCCCAAGGACAAGTTATGGAGCAATTTTTCCAAATTATATTACTATAAGACAACCATGATCTTATATTTTTAAACATTGGCACATAAATTCAAATTTCTGGACCATAACTAAATTATGTTATCTTGCTCATATCTTAAGTCCTAATGGATTCTAACTATTTCAGGAGACAATCTGTTAGGCAGTAGGTTTTTAAAAATGCTGATTTAGTTGAACTGGCTCAGTTGTCTTCGACACTCTCAGAAGCAAATTTTTCAGAACTTGGGTCTCGCACACGCCTTCCAGTGTTTACTTTTTCTGCTTAGTACAAATACAAGTTGGCTCTACTTTAGAATTACTAACAGCATTTTTTTCAATCTCAACAACTATTGAACTGAATGAATCTAAGTGTTTGGTGACCAAGAATACCCAGAGATGGGCAGGTTTCTGTGGTAGGCATCCTCTAAGATGGTCCCCAGTGGTCCCTCCTGGTATTCAGTGCTGTGTAATCCCTTCCCCTTCAGTGTGGGCTGGACCTAGTGACTTGCTACTAATGAACAGAATATGGTAGAAGTAATGGGATGCCACTTCTGAGATCAGGCTGTAAAATGTCTGTCGCATCTGTCCTGGGGACTCTTCCTTGCTCTCTCTGGGATCACTTGCTCTGGGGGAAGCCAGCTGTCCTTTGTGAGGCAGTTCTATTGAGAGGGCCACGTTGGTGAACTGGGAAGCAAATCACTTAAAGCCTCTTAGCACCCACAGAAACGAACTTGACAGGAGCTCCTCCAACCAGCTGAGCCTGGAGATGACTGCGGCCCTAGTCGGTGCTTCATTTACAGCCTTGTGAGAGTCCCTGAGCCAGAATCACCTAGAGAAGCCACTCCTAGAATCCTGACACAGAAATTTCAGATAATAAATGTTTATTGTTTTAAGCCTCTAAGTTTTTAGGGGTGATTATTTATATAGCAGTAGATAACTTTAACACAGGGCTATAATTTGTGGTCAGACTAAAGATTGTGTATTTTCTGCTAAAATCCATAAAAACCCAATATTTATAGTAACCCATTTGAAAATAATAGCTGGACTCCTTTCTTAGAATTAATAGTCAAGTGAGATCACCATTAGTCTCACATGCAAATGTAATGACCATAAAGAAGAGTTAGGATTTTAAGGATGGCCTGGATATGCCTGGAATTCTCTCCTGGGAATTCTAAAATAATCGTGGAAGAAGAACTTTTCTACAGCTAACCTGGGGTCCAGAGAAAACAACAACTACTCAAATAAAGGTTGTCTGGCTCCTCATGTTGCTGTCTAAAAGATAGCTTGGCAACAGAGTTCTCAACCCAGGAGGGAACTAATACTTCCCTGGGGATCAATTTCCCCGAAACACCACATAAATCTCACACACGCACATGCACACTCACACACAGACAGAGATATTCTTTCCTCTCTCACACGCACTCATGCCACACACATACATTCACACCCAACGTTAAACCAGAAACAAAAAAAACCGCTGTCAACTTCTAGGGCCTGAGCATATCCAGGACTTGGTCCCTGGGAATCCTCCTCTGTTCCCCAACAGCCTCTGTAATTAGCAGCTACTTTCTCAGGCAGTAGACCTAATTCTTAGCTATAGACACTGAGAAAAGACTGACTCCAGACTTGGAGCTCACCACAATTTTGCACCCAGCAATGTCACCACCAAATAATACTAAAGTTTCAAAAGCAAACATCCTTTTTTATTTGGTGCTCTTCCCAGAGAGGGCAGATTTCGCAGACTCTCAGTTCTTCATGCCTCTGAATTTTTATATTCTCACTTTGGGGCTTGCTAGAATGGTTCACCCTAAAAATGAGTCCAGACAAAATCATGATGGAAATGGAAGTAAGCTGCAAGAATACAAGCTTTGGAGCCAGACAGAGTTATGGTGAAGATTAAATAATAAAATGTGTTAGTGCCAATGGCCGAGGTACCAGACACCAAAAATGTGCTAAGCCAATGTTGGTTACGTTACCGTTCTCGTCACTGAGACGGCCTCCCTCTCCTCCCGCTTCCCTCCTCCAGCTACCACCACCCTGGTTCCAGTCCTCTTGCTCTTTACTTTCTATGCTCAGAAAAATCTGCTGTCGCATTCTCTGGCTAAATTCAAGTGATTGAATAAAGACTGAAAGTATGCTTTCCCCAAAGACATTTGTGCATTAACAGATATTAATGAGACGTGTTCTCCCAGACACCAGGAGCCATTTGGGTGTCCCGATTCCATCTGTAAGCACTAGAGTCAGACTGTCTCCACTCAAATTCCACCCCTTCCACTTACTACTGTGTAACTGGGGCAAAGGACTTAGCACCTCTACATTTCCTCAGCTGTAAAATAAAAACATCCTCTCAGCATTGTAGTAAAGATAAAATGAAAAAATCTAGGTGACATTCTTAAAAAAGCTCTAGACACAGGAATGCAAGCTGCATGAACGCAGAGGCTGTCTGCCAGGTTCATGGCCATGCCTAATAACCTGGACCAGAGCCCAGTGTGAATGAGCACATAATATGCATGTAGAAACTAAGACATTTATTATACTTTTTAATACGAAGATATACAAATAAGAAAACAGATTATCCACTTGTATTTTTTTTAATAAAAATACTCATGGGAACACCTAAACATATAAAGCAAATATTAACAGAACTAAAGGAAGAAATACATAGCATTACAGTAATAGTAGGGGACTCTACCCCACTTTCAACAATGGATAGATGATACAGACAGAAAATCAGTCAAGCAGACTGGAACAACACTATAGACCAAATAGACCTAACAGACATGTATAGAACATTCCATCCAATAGCAACAGAATATACATCCTTTTTAAGCGCACACAGAGATTCTCCAGTATAGATCACATGTTAGGCCTCAAAACAAGTGTTAACTAATTTAAGAAGATTGGAATCATATCAAGCATTTTTTCTAACCACAAAGGTATGAATCCAGAAATCAAGAACAGAAGGAAAATTGGAAAATTCACAAATGTGTGGAAATTAAACAACACACTCCTTAACAATCAATGGATCAAAGAAGAAATCAAAGGGGAAAGTAAGAAATATCTTGAGACGAATCGAAATGGAATAATATCATGCCAAAATTTATGGGATTCAGCAAAAGCAGTTCTAAGATGGAATTTTATGGTGATAAATGTTTACATTAAGAAAAAAGAAAGATTTCAAATAAATAACCTAACTTGACAGCTCAAGGAACTAGAAAAAGAAGAACAGACTAAACCCAAAGTGTGCAGAAGGAAGAATAATAAAGATCAGAACAGACAAAACAAAATAGAGAGCTCAGAAATAAATCCAAGCATTTATGGTCAATTGATCTTTGACAAAGGTGCCAAGAACTCACAATAGGGAAAGGGCGGTCCCTTCAATAAACAGTGCTGGGAAAACTGTATATACATATGGAGAAGAATGAAATTGAACTCTTATTTCATGCCATATACAAAAATCAACTCAAAATGGATTAAAGACTTAAACATCAGACCTGAAACTGTAAAGCTACTAGATGAAGACATATGGGAAAAGCTTCTTGACATTGGTATGGGCAATGACTTTTTTGGATACAGTCCCCAAAACAAAGGCAACAAAGAAAAAATAGACAAATGGGATTGCATCAAACTAAAAGCATCTGTGCAGCAAAGAAAACATCAACAAAGCGAAGAGACAACCTATGGAATGGGAGAAAATATTTGCAAATAAACTAGTACAGCCATTACAGAAAACAGTATGGAGGTTCCTCAAAAATTTTAAAATAGCATTACCCAACAATCCCACTTCTGGGTCTATACCCAATGGAAATGAAATCAGTATCTTGAAGAGACAACTGCACTCCCATGTTCATTGCAGCATTACCAGCAACAGCCAAGATATGGAATCAACCCAAGTGTTCATCAGTGGATGAATGAATAAAGAAAATATGTGTGTGTGTTTGTGTGTAAGTGTGTATGAAGTGAAATATTATTCTGCTTTAAAAAAAGAAGGAAATCTTGTCATTTGTGACAATATGGATGAACCTGGAAGACATTATGGTAAGTGAAATAAGCCAGGCACAGAAAGACAAATACAATGTAAATGAATATCTAAACATCACATTGCATACCTTAACTGCATACAGTTTTTATATGTCAATTATACCTTAATAAAGCTGGAAAAAACCCTCATGCATAAAATTTAAAAATTCAACTTATTATACTTCAATTTTAAGTTTATTTAATAAGTTCAAACTAAGAAAAATGACAAAATGAGAAAAGCCAACTCTTCCATTTTTGCTAGACCTTTTCTCCCAAGGGAAGCCACTATAATGTTTCTCATGTTTCCTGCCAAAGAAATAAAAAAAACTTTATGGATATATTATAAACAATCATTTAGATGTAAAGACAAAGAATTTAAACGCTAATTTAAATTTTCGGGAGGAGGATTTGAAAGGGGAAGATTTTAGGCCACGGCCCCTGAGATCAGATTGTCTCTACCACCTGGTGCAAACAAGTGGCACCCTGGTGACGCTTGGAGGTACCTGTTGATGCCCAAGGTATGTCTCTTTTTTTCTGATCAGGAAGACACTAGGACCAAGATGGCATCATTTTACATGTCATTCACTCTTCTTGAACTGCAGTGTTGAGGTTCCACATGGCATTCAGAGTACACCGCAGCAATTGGTTAGCAATGTCTGTCATGAATACAAGAATGGTGTAAGACTGCTGACACTGCACCAGAGTCTCTTCCCTACAATAATTAAGGAAATCATTTTATTTCTGATTTACTTTGGGAATCTTTGCAATACCCTTAGAATGCAATACCTCTGGAATTTATTGCCCTTGTAATCATCAAATAGGACTTGACTCAGTTGCAAGTAAAGAGACATAGGGAAACAAGACAATTTTTGGTTCACATGACTCAGAAGTCCAGAGAAAACCCATGGCTGGATCCATGTCCTCTGACAGTTTATTAGGAATATGCCTCCAACCTCAGCTATGATTGACATGGGGCTTTATGTTACAGCATGCATTACTGTCTCATCTTTACGGTAGTAAGCCTGTCCTCAACAGTTTTAGACTTATGTCCTGCTGGCTTAGCTACCAGCAAAAAAGATGTTTCCTTCCCAATTATACTGCCAAATAGTCTAGAGCAGACAGTCTGGATACTTTCGATCACATAACTTTCCCTGGAGCAATCACTATAGCCAGGCAAATGAAACACACGGTCTGACCATATCTGAGACATAGGTCCTCCCCTGACACTGGGAAGTGAGATCTGCTCTATTTCAAAAACATGGTCTACTCTCCAAAGAATAATGAGGATGTGGCTAACAGAATAAAGAAGAATGTAAACATGGCAGAAAAACAACAGATCTATACCCTAGGGTCCTTCCTACTTAACAAGTGAGAAGTGAACAGTTGTTGGGACATGATGATCAGCCTAGTTTTCATAGATGCTTCATTGACTGGCTCGCCCAACCTTGGGAGCAAAAAGTCAGGACGATGGGAGCTCAGCAGCAATGGCACCATGGAGTGTTTTGCAAAAAAGTCAAGTCCTTTGTTTTAAAAGAGGAAGTTTCTGCCATTCAAGTGCCCAGAAATAGAATATGTTTGTCTCTGAGTATATACTGTACTTTGTTTATTAAAGCTTGAAAGAAAGCAAAGACACACAAATGTCAATCTTGTATAGGAAAGAAGATAAGTAATTTGATTTAAAAATATATAATAAATAGTTTCATGTTAAAATACATAATGACAATAGGCATTTATTCAAGGTAAATGCATTTATTTAAAGTTATCTGGGAGTGAAAAAGGCTTTGAATTAGACCAGATATTTAATTCTATGCTGCTTTCTGTTTGCTCCAGCTGTAAAATATGAAATTCCAAACTGCTCAGGACTCGCCAGGTCAATATTTCTCTCTCTCTCTCTCTGTTTTTAGGAGACTGTGTTTCTCTGTGTTGCCCAGGCTGGAGTGCAGTAGCTATTCATAGACATTCCCACTACTGATCAGCACAGAAGTTTTGACCTGCTCTGTTTCTAGCAGCGGCTGGTTCATCTCTCCTTAGGCGTCACCTGATGTCTTCAGGGAAGGCTACAGACAAGGAGAAGCTTGAGGGTGAGGTAGAATTCCCACAGATAGAATAAGAAAGGATTCAAATCAGGAATGAGGGCAGGAGGTACCAGTGAGCAAGGCGAGTAAGCAAAGAGATATTGAGGAAGCTTCAAAAATCAGTCTGAATAAAGCATAAGCTTTATCTGGAAGAATCAGAGAGATGTGTTAGGAACTGACTCTCTACTCCAGCTCTCTTTATGAAGTTTTAAGAAGAAAATGGAGAATATATTTAGAATAGTAGCTGCATTACTGAGTTCCTAGTGTGTACTGGGCATTTTCTACATATTAGCATAATCACTCTTCTCAATTCCCCCATAAGGTAGGCAGTATCACCTCTCGTTTGCAGCTGATAAGACTGAGGATCAAACAAGTGAAGTAACTTGTGCAAATTGACACAACTCGTTCTGGCAGAACTGGAATTAAACCAAGTTTTCAATGACTCCCAAGTCCATGCTCTTTCCGCTTTGTGCACCTGCTTCCCAGGTTCTGAAAACAGGACAAAGGTGTTAATTGCTTCTTAAGTTGCCATGTTTATCCAGCAATTGGCCTTCAGCAAAGCTTTAAGTGGAAAGGGCCTGGAAGGAAGAAGATTCTTCAGAAGCACACAGGTCAATGAATACCACGACTGAAATGGTTGCAGAAGTTCTATATAGAAGAGAAATGTTCAAGAGTTAATATAAAGAAAGGGTCACTGAGTTTTGCTTAAAAATAATTCTATGCTATCTAAACCTAACAGCAGACTTCCAGGATGTATAGTATATAATTTGCTCTCAGAAATTGCAGCAGTAAGTATACTTGATCAAAAAATAATTACACAGCATGACAATTGAACACAGAGAAATAATACTTAATATGGAAAAGAAGACAAAAGAAAATCAATGATTCAGAAAAGGTTTGAGTAACCAATAAGCAAAAGTAGAAGTCAACACAGTGGGAAAAAAAAATTGCTCCTGGATAATCTAAAGAAGTATCAAATAAATACTGGTGTCTAGAAGTAATTGAAAAGACAATCTAAGAAGCTGAATCACAGTTGGCTGGATACGCAAACCCAATTTACAAATTCCTGAGATCCATCTGCTTAGTTTTAGCTGCCAGCACACTCTTTCCAGCCCTTCTCTTTATCTTCACCCAGCAGCAGGAGACCTTACTGCTATCCTGGAGCTTCTTGTCTTGTAGAGCTGTTACCTCCTCCTTGCCTTGTGACTCCTAAGCCCATTGCTGGTAATTACTACAAATGGAAGAACTCCTCCTTCAACTGACTTCTATGAGCACCTACTATGTTTTGACCAGGGTGGTTGTGTCCAACAGGCTGTATGATTTGTAGGGCCCAGAGCAAAATGAAAATGCATGGCCTCTTGTTCAAAAATTATTAAGAATTTCAAAATGGCTACAACAGAGCATTCAATCAAACACAGGGCCCTTCCAAGTGCAGGGCGGGCTCTTGTCTGACTGCACAGGTACTATGCCCATGAAGCCGGCTCTGCATAGGCTCTGTCCTTAAAGATTGCACAGACTGCTTCTTGCCAGTATGCATGGTCTCATACACCATAGTCCCAGGGTCCTTCTTGCTCTGTACTCAGATGTACAGCATGAACATGGCCTGGATTCATGGTGAGCCTTAGATTCTACCCCTTAAAATCTCTCAGATTCCTTTGCTTTCCTCTGTCAATATCACCACTACCCCAGGTCTAATCACCATCCTCTCTTCCTGCATGACGGTAACAGCCTTCTCTTTAGTCTCACTCCCCAATCCATTGTCTTATTGTCTGCCAAGAGAATCTTTAAAGAGGCAAATCTGATTTTGTCACTGCCTGCTTAAATTCCTTCAAGGGCTTGCCACTGGTCTTCGATGAAGTCCAAACTCTTTAATATTGCTTTCAAGGTCCTGCGTGACCTACCCCAGACAACTTCTATAAGAATAATTCTTGCCCCACCCACTCCTACACCCCTCCGTGGGCCAGTCCCAATGTTTACCTTTCATTCCACCTGGCAATTTTTTTTCTCCATTTTCTGCTTAGACACTATCTGCTCTTCAAAGTCTATTTTGACCTTCTCTCTTAGCCTAATCTCCATAAGGTGGCCCTATTATGTGTTCCTATGATCCTTATCACAAAGGTTGTATTTGCTTGTTTATTTGTGTGCATCACGCAGTTTACAACAGGACTCATAAGGGAAGGAAGCATGTCTTAGTCACCTCTTACCCTGAACATGTAGCCCAACTCCTGATTCATGAAGCACTTGAATATTGTTGAATAAATGAAGACACACACATCAAAAACTTTCCACTAGGTGTACATTTCTTAAAACTTTATGAAAATCTCATTTACTAGAAAGGAAAAAGGCAAAGAGAATAAAATAGTAAATTTTGTGAGCTCATATATCCCCAAACAACTCCACCTATAAGCCATTGTGCTATCAAATCTCAGCGTGTCAACTCAAGGTCCTCTTGGCCTGCCCACAATGGAGCCACCAACAACCTGAGGTCACATGACATCCATCAAATTAGCAGTTCATGTGCATGTTCTTAACTTAATAATCTGAGCTATTTATCTGATGACTGGATCACATACCCCCCAAAATTTTTCTTCCCAAGTTGACAATTAATTTCCCCAAAAAACTTGCAGTTCCAAAGAAACTTCCAAATACTGTACTCCTTTGGAAAAATCATTCAACAATATAGAGTTTGTTCATTCATTTATTTAACAAATATTGATTAAGCATGCATTATGTATCCAGCCCTAGGCTAAAAGATAAAACTAAAGTAATGAATAAAATAGATGCTTTCTTTGCCAGGAGAATTAAAACATTAAATAAAGGCTACTAAAAAAACTATTAATAAATAAACACTATCACCAAGTTTTCAACAGCCAAAGCTCCAACTTTCACAAGGAACTAAAGAGGTGATTTTGGGATATCTTAACTGAAGATTGTGAAATAAATCACATAGGCTTGTAAATGACAATAGCTAAATCCAGAGTCACTGCAAAATATCTGGGGAAAGAGAGTTTTATGCTTGTTTTCCAAACACTTTCAAATACTCCCTCCTCATTTATTCCTTACAGCCACCCTGAAAGCTAGGTGTGCAAATGTATTACACTTTAGAGTGTAAGAAATTAAGGCACATGAGTTAATTGACTTGCTTTTCTCCACTTTATAAATTAGTGGCAGAAAAGGAATTGGAATACACGTCTCTAGCCCATTCCTCTGTACTTTGGACCAAGAGAGAAACAAATGTGATTAGGTGACCTCTACAGGGCCTGGTTTAAGAACACAGCACAGTTTTCTCATATGCCATGACCCGGGCTCATATGTCTTTTACAAAGCTATGGAAAATGCAGCTGGACAAATGCAGCTAGTGTGTTTATCCACAATAAATGATCTTTTCCAATTCTTTGTTTGGTTTTTTAATAGATTCTAATTACTGCCATTAGAGAATACGTTTTTATTCTGGAAACAGTTTTATAAAGTTTATTGAAGTATTTATGATGGAACATCTGTGATCTCTTTGGGATTATTTATTATTCCCAGTGTTATGCATGATTCTTTTATTATGAATGTTTGTCTAAGTTTCCACGTCATTAAAGAAGTTTAAAGACCTCTCTGTTCGTGACACAGCTACAAAGAATAGCCAAATACATATGATATGGCAGATTGTTTTCCTTTTCTTAGAAACAGAGCATGCTGCCAGCAAGGGCCATACTGTTTCGTTTTGGAATCCTTATGAGGCAACTGCTGTATGCCAGGCACGGTGTCAGGACTTGTGAGAAACATCTGAGTAAGTTCAACTTTGGTCCCTTATGAGCTCATAGATGGGTAAGGAAGCCTTTTCATAAACACGAACACCTGTGAAAACATCAATAACTCTTCTGGCACACATTTCTGTGAGCCTACTGTGAACTTGCTCATTGCTAAGTGCTGAGGATAAAAAAAAAAAAGAGAGAGAGAGAGAGACATTATCTCTGCACTCTAGAAGAAAAACATCTAAAACGTTCACAGTTGGAATTTGCAAGCAGTTCCGCTTTTGTGACATTATCTCATTTAGTCACTGTGAAGTATCATCATCCCATTTTATGGATGTGAAACCTAATGTTCAGAGAAGATAAGACAGTTTCCTGAGATCACAAAATGATCTTGTGGCTGAGTCAAGACTCGAACACAAATCTTTAAACCCAGAGTCTAAGATTCTCTCCACAAGTGGGTTAAAGGGTTTATCCCAGTAATTCTACCTTAATGTTATTTTCTTTATGTAAATAAATTCTTTCAGATGAAACCAGATTGTTGATTGAGAAATTTCCTCACACTAGAAAGACAATAAAAAGCTGACAGCCATTCAATACGCAAGTATGTGAAATTAGGGAGAATGTGAGAGAGTAAAGGTATAAAAGTAGCCAAAACCCGTCCGTTTAAGGAAAAGGTGAGGGGAACACATTTTAAAAATATTTCCCCTTAATTCACTATAATGCCTCCTGTAGGACTCAATTTAAAAGAGAACTGTACTAAATTTCAATCATTTGCTGTTTCATTTTATGGTTTCTCTCATGTGAGGCTCTTCCTATAAAGACCCCAGTAAGTAGCTTGGCCTGTGCCTCTAGAAATAGAAGCGAGAAATAAGCAAGCATTTGTTTCTCAAGAATCAAGATCATTTCTTATTTATCAATATCCATTTCCTCTTTCTATATTTAGTTCTCAATATTTACAATGATTAAAAAAATGGGTGATTAATGAAAAAGCAGTAAGACATCTGCCTGATGCTGCTTTAAGCACACATATGGACAGTATACTTACTGTTTATCGGTTTTCTTTTGCCATTTTTCAGCATGCACCTAGCTGAGCATTAAAGTAAGTCGAGAATTGAGCACCTCAATCACTTCAATTAGGTTGAAGCAAGCTGAATTTATTCCCAAGAAGGTAGTTAAACACCATTAAATAAAACAGCAGCAACTGAATTTCACATTATCATCTGTATAATGCTATTCTATATAAGCATTGGCATTCAACTGTATTCATTGAGAATACAGTTGAGTACAAACTACTCAACTGTATTCTCAATGAATGCTCAGTATGCTTTGATTAAATACTCATGACTAAGTGTCATGGCTATTTTTGCACATAGAGGAAATCAGAATATAAGAAACTTCACGGTTTCTTCAAAACAGTTTAGACAAACTAGGGTTGCTCAGTCCATCAGGAAAGTGGGCATGAGGCCTCCAAGGAAAGAGCAGGCATATCCTGGGGCAACGTTTTCTCTGGATCCCCAATTTGCCATTTTTCTGACTCAAGTTAAAGCCAGGAAGGTTGGCAGCACAATCTGGTTGGTGATCCATGACAAGTATAAATTCTAAACTCATTGGCACTTTTTGTCTTAATTGTTAACAATGTTTCATCTGATTTTCCATTGTATCTCGCTTCATGAATTTTTTAAAAAAGTTTTTTAGAGACAGGTCTCACTGTGTCCCTCAAGCTGAAATGTAGTGGCAATTTACAGGGGCAATGTCACTCCTGATCAGCACAGGAGTTTTCACTTGCTTTTTTTCCGACCTGCGCGGTTCAACCCTCCTTAGGCCACTGCTCATGGGAAGTCACCATGTTGATGCCGAACTTAGTGTGGACACTGGGCCAGCATAGCTCACTGCAGCCCAGAACTCCTGGACACCAGCGATCCCTCCGCCTCAGCTTCCTGAGTAGTTGGGACTATAGGCTCGCACCACCGGGCCAGGCCCATTCTGTCTCTTTAGAACAAGCCTGAGTCAAAAGAGGTGACTGGAGACTGCACAGGTGAAAATCCTACTTTTGCCCTGAGATCTCTGTAGGGTTTAGCAACTTAATGGTTCCCTCCTCTTCCATAGACAAGACTGAGGCCTGAGTCCCTGGAAAGTGTTGAGTGCTTTAGGTACACCTTCCGCAGTCATCCCAACAAACCAGTGAGGTGATCACTAGTATCTTCATTTCACAGATGTAATAAACGGGGCTCAAAGAGGTGAGATGGTTGCCTCAAGGTCATATCAACTGTCTGGTCAAGGCCTCTGCCCGTTCTACTGTGCCATGTTACCTTTCTGTGGTTTTGCTCCATGGATTAGATTTCCCCAGACAGACTGTCCTCTCCTTTAACCTTGTTTTGCAGCTCTGCTGTTCCAAGTTTTCATCATGTTACCTCAGAGCAGAACTCTGCTCCTAAGCAGAATGACTCTGAATTGACATCTTGGTTCAACTGTCTACCTAGTTTTCTGGAACAATTTCTTCTCTAAATACTACACCTGTGTCAACCTAAATAACAGAGAGAGGCTTTCTAAAATAAAATAATTTATTCGGTAATAGGGCATTACAATGGGCATAAGCATGCCATAATAAACTATGTGTGTATTCAAGGAGGTAAAGGAAGACTATGGTGTTTTTTTATTTGTTTATTTGTTTGTTGCTGTTGTTTTTTGAGATAGAGTCTTGCTCTGTTGCCCAGGCTAGAGTGCTCTGGCATCAGACTAGCTCACAGCAACCTTAAACTCCTGGGCTTAATCTATCCTCCTTCCTCAGCCTCCCGAGTAACTAGGATTATAGGTGCACACCACCATTCCCAGCTATTTTTTCTATTTTTGGTAAACATGGGGTCTTGCTCTTGCTCAAACTCATCTTGAACTCCCTGGCTCAAGTAATCCTCCTGCCTCGGCCCCAAGGAGTGCTAGAATTACAAGTGCGAGCCCCTGCACCCAACCAAAGACAAAGGCTCTTAAAGGAAAAATGAGGAGGATCCCATAATTGTTTCTGAGATAATTATCCCTGCCTTCAAGGATCTATAACAAGGGTGGCACCAGTTCAAGGTTGGACAGGCAGTTGCCAGACAGATATCCTTACAGAAGATTTTTTGTGTGTGTAAGGTTGTGATGGCCTTTGTGCAAAGCTGCAGGTTTTTCAGAATCTTTTGTGACTTTTTGTTGCTAGACATTTATCATGAGAACCCTCTCTTCATGGCCTTCCCCAGCTCTGTTTGTCAGGGTTGTGTTTCATACAGTGACTCCATTTTGATTCTGACAACTTTCATGCCTTAGATCCTCCTGGGCTTCAGTCCTGTACCCAGTTAAGCCCCTCGGACACGAGACTAATCCAACATCTGGAACAAAGTTTGGACATGAACACACAGTCATGCATTCACTCTCCCATCCTTGACTTCAAATATTATGGTGAAAGTCTCCCAGCAGGAAGGAGGTGGGAGAGAAGTGGGCAAAAAGGGAAGAAGATAGTGAAAAAGCCTGGATTTTAAAATGCCAATTGTATTCTCATTTTAAATGGACCCTCTAAGGCTCAGTGTGAAGGGAGGAGGAAGTCAGATGCACCTGCAAACAAGGTATACACTAGGGAAAATTAAAAAACAAATAAAACATTCAGACCAAAATCACACGGTACTATAGCAAAGTTGGGATTCAGAAACACATGGCCTACTAATATTGAGAAACATTTATTTATTGCCTAATATGTGCAGAGAGTTTCCTGACATATTCTTATTTTTTAATTAACTGTATAGTGGGTGTTATTGTGCTCATTTTACAGATAATGGAACTGAGGTAAATGTGGCTTATTGTTACAAACTAGCAAAAGCCACATCTAGGATCTGGAGTATTGATTCCAAAGGTCACATTCTGGCCACTAATGCCACACCACATCTCCAATCTGTTCTCTAGAGCTAACACACTTCCATCAAAATGCTTATCTGGGCTTTAAAACAATTACATTCAATACACTCTGGGTAAATACAAAGAATCTTAGTCATTTTTCTTAATGTTACCAAATGGATCTGCTTGGGACATCATTATCTGAGTCAATGATTACAAATATTACATCATCTCAAACCAAGGACAAATCTTTGCATTAATTCAATATTTATTCAACAAACATTTGAGTAACTACTGCATGCCAGGCCTAACCTGAGCTTGGCTCTGAGAATTCACGTTGTGAAATAATCACAGTCTATTGTTCCCAGGGAGCTCACAATCTATGAAGAAGACAGACGTACAAAGAGATAGCTATTATTCAGGGAGGTGGGTACCTCTGTGAGCTATACACAGAGTGTGTTATTCAAAAGAGAGAACACCTTCCTCGGTGGGGGTGGGTAGAAATGGTTTCCTAGAGGAGCTGAGGTCTTAAAGATGACGAGGAGTTGACAAGGCAGAGAAAGGAACCCTGTCTTCCATTCCGTAGAGTGTTAGTATCTGCTATCTAGAACAACAATAAACACGATTCTGGCTACGTGAGGCAAGTATTTCCAATTGCACTGTGTTCTTTGGCTCAAAATATTTTTCCCCATCTGTTTTATTTGTCTAGAGTACACAAAGAACATAAAAGATAAGGTGAGAACTTGTCCGGGTGAGACCAGTAACTACCCGAAGGAGGCCTTTGTCTAGAAGTCTCTTTTCAATATGATAGTAAAAAAGATTTGACACAAAGGTTTAATGAAAGAAAGAAAAGAAGGAAAAAATAAGTAATTTCTGAGCCAAGACTCAACATCAATTCAGGTGAAACAATTACTTTCATCTCAATATATTTGGGTTTTCTTCTGTTGTCAATCACAGCTTTTGAACACAACTGTTACAGAAATAATAATATATACTTCATTTGTTATTGTGGATACTAATATAAAATAGTCTCCAAATCAATAAAATATGAGTAAAATTTTACAATCTATTTATTTTCTTTATCCTCACTAATCATACACAAGAAGGAAAGGGTTCATATTGGTTTGTCTTTGTTAAAATAAATAATAACATTAATCCAAATTGTCTGATGAAAACTTCATATATAAGTTAAGGATCCGAAAATTAGACTATAATTAATTTAGACCTTGCAGTCACATGATGTGATGGTTAATTTTGTGTGTCAACTTGAAAGGGCTAAGGGATGCCCAGAGAGCTGGTAAAATGTTATTTCTGGGTATGTGTCAGTGAGGGTGTTTCTGGAAGAGATTTGCATTTGAATGGTCAATTGAGCAAAGCAGAGGGCCCTCCCCAGTGAAGGTAGGCATTATCCAATCAATTGAGGGCACAAATAGAACAAAAAGGCAGAGGAAGGACAAATTCACTGTCTCTTCTTGAGCTGGGACATTCATCTTCTCTTGCTCTTGGACATCAGCACTTCTGGTTCTCAGCGTTATGGCTTGGACTGGAACTATACCACTGGCTTTCCTGGTCCTTCAGCTTGCAGATCATTGGATTTCTCAGTCTCCATAATTTCATGAGCCAATCTCCATAATAAATCTGTTCTTATATATCTATATTTATGTCTATATTTATATCTATATTTATTTCTCTATCCTATTGGTTCTGTTTCTCTGAAGAACTCTGACTAATATGCACAAATAAAAATTGAAATGAATATAATGTGACTCTTTTTCTGTTTTATTTTCTACTCTCAGGAGGGATGTGGAATAGCATGGTATTTGGAAATTGAATCTTATTATAATAGTTTGGTCACTTAGTAAGTCTATAAGCTTGAGTAAGTCACTTTGCTTCTTTGAGCATGTTTCTTCAGCTGTAAATAGTGTTAACAATAATACCCACACCACATAGTTGATAGGGCCATGGTCCTAGAGCTCACTGACTAGAATAGACTCTAGCCTCTATTGAGAAGTAACACTGACATTAATTTATTTCAATCCTTTGTCAGGAGCATGCTGGCAAGTGTTAATGCAGAGACGTGTATAAGGTGCTAAGAGGACTTAGAGGCTGAGGACTTAATTAAGGAGAGGAAGGCACAAGTTAGGCAATACAGAAAAGGAGACACAGGTATTAAAAACAACCTATGAACAGAACTGAATGCCTGCCAACCTGGCCCATTCTGAAAACCTCAAGTCATTCATTAACCCATCTATCCATCCATCCATTCCTTCAACATGCCTGCATAGTATAAACAAGATACATGTTATATCTCTGGATACAAGGGGTTTCCAAAAGCCAGATAATTACTGTAGTGAGAAAGAATATTATGCAATCAATGCCATGGCCACAGTATGCCCATGGTGATGGGAAGCACACAGTCAGGAAGAGCACTGAAACCAGGCTGGCTCATCAGGAAGCCTTCCCGGAGTAGACACAGCCTGAGCTAACTTTGAAGGAAGTCTAGAGGTTAATGAAATGAATCAGAGGAAAGGAGTGGGAAGAAGAGTTTAAGGAGAAGACCACATGTGAGAAGGTAAAGAGAGTAAGGAATTTTCAAGAAAATCCAAGTTGGCCAGGCATGGTGGCTCGTGCCTGTCATCCTAGCACTCTGGGAAGTCAAGGCAGGAGAATTGCTTGAGCTCAGGAGTTCGAGACCAGCTCTGAACAAGAGCAAGATCCTGTCTCTATTTTTAAAATATATATTTAAAATGAAAAAAAAAAAAAAAAGAAAACCCAAATGTGATTTGTGGTGGGCAGTAGCAGGCTTTAACGTCTGAAGATACAGCAGACAGCCTGGACAAGAAACTCTCCACTGCCATGCTGTGGAGATGAACTTGACAATGACTTCTGCAGGGAGCCATCAAAGTATTTAAATTGGGCTCAGTCTAGATCAAATTTGGGTTTTTAAAACTTTATTTTAGCTGTATTGTGGGAGTTGATTTAACTGGATCAGGGAAATTATGGCAATGATCTGGTCAATAAAATGATGAGGCATGAGAACTGGTAGGAGGTAATGAATTTTCAGAAAGTTTTAGGAAGTTGAATCAGCAGAATTTTGTGAAAACTTTGTGAGATTCAATGAGTTTAGTGGTAGAAAGAGAAGAGCCTAGGATGACTCCAAGCTTCTGGCTGAAGCAATTAGGGAAAAGTTAAGACAAAGGAACCTAACACGTACTAAATATGTTCTATGTACTAGGCATTGTGCTAGTTGCATATAGTCATGACCTTGTTTAATCTTCACAATAATCCCATGAAGTAGTTATTATTGCCTCAACTTCAGATGAAGAAGTTTAGCGTCAGAGAAGTAATTTTCACAAGAGCACTCAAAGTGGTAAAGACAGGATTTGAAGCTAGGTATGTCTACCTTATCTATCAGGAAATAATATCATACCTCCTGGGTGGATGAGTCCTGTCACAAACCAACGTAGCAAATTTTAAAGAAAGAGCAGGTTTGGAAGGCAACCTAATATGGAAGTGTTGAAGAAAGAGGAACACCCATGGGGTTAAGAAGTAAACAAACACTGATGCTAACACAAGAGACAGGGGATGAGTGAGAAATCAACATTGATGACTTGTGAACAGATAAGATATTGACTGACAAGTGCTTATTGGATTTAGTGACAAAAATATTGATGATTCATAACCTTGAAAAAAATAATTTTAGAGGAGTAGTGGAGACAGAACCATATTGTAATAGTTAAAAAATGACTGCCAAAAAAGCTAAATCCAATTTGAGAACTGCTTATAAGTGCTGAGGGAATGAAAAATAATGAGCTATTTCCAAGGAGTAAGCCTAGGCAAGGAAGGCTTTCTATTGAACTAGGCCTGGGGAAGCACAGATTTATGGCATCTTGACCTCCACATAAGATCTTGGCATTAATCTTAAAGGTAACATAAGGGGTTGAGTGTGGTGACTCACACCTATAATCCTAGCACTCTGGGAGGCCAAGGTGGGAAAACCACTTGAGTTCAGGAGTTCAAGACCAGCCTCAGCCAGAGTGAGTCTCTATCGAAAATAGAAAAAATTAGCCAGGCATGGTGGTTCACACCTGTAGTCACAGCTACTGGGGAGGCTGAGGCAGGAGGATCACTTGAGCCCAAGGAGTTTGAGGTTGCTGTGAGCTAGGCTGATGACACTCTAGCAAAGGTGACAAAGCAAGATTATGTCAAAAAAAAAGGTAATATGGGAAGGTTGCTGATTCTGTACAACTGAGGAACTCCCCAAATTCCAAAAGTACTCAATTTTTCATAAGGATCCATCATCAATTGTGGGACCAAAAACCTTCCTCCTCAATTCTTACATACTCCATGGAATCCCAGAAAAGAAACATGTGGTCAGGTCCACAACATGTGTATAGTGAGAATTAAAAAGAAACACTGAGAAGATAAAGAAGGAACTTTATGTAATTGCATGTGTATGTATATATATATTTATACAGAATACATCAACATCTACATATATCTTCAGTTCACAGGTAACCGTGCTACAAATAAGTATCACTTCAACCCTTTAAACTTCCTTCTGTTGTTTGGATTCCCAGGCTTTGAGTTTTCTAAATTCTGCCCAATCTAAAATCACATGCACGAAAAGAAAATAAGAAAGTTGTATGATAAACAATATTCCTTTTGGTTCTTTTAGAAACATCTATGAAGGTACTGCTTTAACTAACAAACACAAAATGACTTACTTCAAACCATCTAAATTTAAAATATGTTTACAAATAGAAATAAAAATCCTGTCTACAAAGGCTTTCTCAAAAGGATGTAATAATTGTCAAAAATTTCAAAACAGGCCGGGCGCGGTGGCTCACGCCTGTAATCCTAGCTCTACGGGAGGCCGAGGCGGGCAGATTGTTTGAGCTCAGGAATTCGAAACCAGCCTGAGCAAGAGCGAGACCCTGTCTCTACTAAAATTAGAAAGAAATTAATTGGACAACTAAAAATATATGGAAAAAATTAGCCAGGCATGGTAGCGCATGTCTGTAGTCTCAGCTACTCGGGAGGCTGAGGAAGGAGGATCGCTTGAGCCCAGGAGTCTGAGGTTGCTGTGAGCTAGGCTGACACCACGGCACTCTAGCCCGGGCATCACAGTGAGACTCTGTCTCAAAAAAAAAAAAAATTTCAAAACATCTTGTTCAGAAATTGAAATATAGAAATAGTGATAACTTTTCCTTAAAACTATTCTTGCCAGGCGCAGTGGTTCATGCCTATAATACCAGCACTTAGGGAGACCAAGGCAGGAGGATCATTTGAAGCCAGGAGTTCAGGACTAGTCTGGCAACATAACAAGACTCCGTTTTTACGAAAAATAAAAGAATTTCTTAGCCAGATGTAGTGGCACGTGCCTGTAGTCCCATTTACGCAGGAGGACCGCTTCACTTGAGCCCAGGAGTTTGAGGCTACAGTGTGCCATGATTGCACCACTGCACTCCAGCCTGGGTGACAGAGCAAAACCCTGCCTGTTTAAAAAAAAAAAACAGAAAAAACTGTTTTTGGCAATATATCTTAAAATATCCCCAATTTTAATAATTTCTATTTGATCACTTGAGATCAGTGGCTTTAATCTCAATTTTAACAGTTAAAAATTATAACTGAGAATTTTTTCTTTTTTTCTGTATATTTTTTTTTTTTTGAGCCAGGGTCTCTCTGTATTGCAGCAACCTGATCACATGATCACAGCTCACTGCATCCTCGCCAGGGCTCTGCGCTCAAGCGATCCTCCTGCCTCAGCCTCCCAAGTAGTTAGGACTACAGGAACACACAACCACACCCAGCTAATATATATATATAAATTTTTTTTTTCCATAGAAATGGGGTCTCACTTTGTGATTCAGGCTGGTCTCAAACTCCTGGCCTCAAGTGATTCTCCTGCCCAAAAGTGCTAAGATTACAGATGCAAGCCACTGTGTCTGGCCCAAAAACTGAGAATTTTAAAGTACAATTTCTTAGACTTCATTTCAAGGATGTAAAATGATACCAACTGAGTCATGCATGTTGTGACTTGTTTAATAAGAAATAAATTACAATATGTAACAATGATATAAAGCAAGGCAAGGAAAAATTTTAAACTAACAATATTTGATATGAGACGACAAAGCCTAATTATAGAGAGAAAGAAATGTTCCATTTTTCTGACACTCTTGATGTTCTAGTTATGTATATCACTTAGGCAGAAATAATGACAGAACTACTAATCCCGTGTAATATTTTCAGAGTGTCGATTTTCGGATTGATTTATCAAGAAACTTTTTAAATGATATGTAGGATTCATCAAAAAACAATAAACAGGCAAGATATTATATTGAAGTTTCCTTGGTTTTGATCCTTATTTCAATTTTCTTTTTCTTTTTTTTTTTTTTTTTGAGACAGAGTCTCACTGTGTTGCCCGGGCTAGACGGTCGTGGCGTCAGCCTAGCTCACAGCAACCTCAAACTCCTGGGCTCAAGCAATCCTTCTGCCTCAGCCTCCCGAGTAGCTGGGTCTACAGGCATGCACCGCCATGCCTGGCTAATTTTTTCTACATATATTTTTTAGTTGTCCAGATAATTTCTTTCTATTTTTAGTAGAGACAGGGTCTCGCTCTTGTCCAGGCTGGTCTCGAACTGCTGACCTCCAGCAATCCTCCCGCCTCGGCCTCCCAGAGTGCTAAGATTACAGGCGTGAGGCCACCGTGCCTGGCCCCTTATTTCAATTTTCATGCTAACACATGCTCATTTTGTCCTCAAAGATATTAAGCTAGCTTCTCATCCTTTCTTGAACCACCCAAAAGTATAGCATTTTCCCACAGTGTTCTGGGCATACCCTTATTACTTTTATTTTATTTTACTTTAGGCTATCTTGAAAAGTAGACTAAAGCCCCTCATGGGCTAGCATGGTGGAGATTTGCCAGACCTGCTTAGTGAAGCTCATCCAGCCCTGTCACCTCAGACAGCTTAGCAGGAAAGCTGAAAAGTTAGCATTCTTCATTTTGCCACCTTTATGTGCTCTTGTGCCTGTTTCTCTCTCCAGAGAGAGATCTTCCCCAAACCTCAGCAGAGGCTGTGAATATCCTCCCAGCCAGGTCACATTGTGCTGTCAGGGTCCCTAACTCTTCTGCCGCCTGAGTCAGCCCAGGCGATAGCTCCTGCAGACCCTGTTAGCCACCCCTTTAATTCCTCGTGAACATGAAATCCCCAGGGGAGACAGATTCAGGAGCACTTTCACAGCCAAACATGTGCCTAGCTTTGCCTTGGCATCAAAGATCGGTATCTGAGCAGCAATTTTATCCTCGGCTCCCTGCAGGGGACAGGGATTTGACACAGACCCACGCTACACATCACAGCTTTCAGAGAGTGGCCGCAGCAACAGCCCAGAGGAAGTAATTGGAAAGTGGGTTCGAAGAAGCCATAGACCCCATAAGCAACCTCCGTGAGGAGGGCTTTTTTCCTCCCATAAACATTATTACATCTCTAATTTCTGAACTCCTTATTCTAATACATTTTTAAGAATTTTCTGTTCATTTATCTTATTCTGTTTTTTGAGGGGGAATGGGAAAGGCTTCTTTGGATATTTGTAAAATTGGTCGCCAGATACATATAAGGATTGAGGAGATAGATCTTCAGTTGATGTAATAAAGACTGTAAGGAAGTGACCAGAAGTGACCTGACACTAGATACGAGGAGTGTCTCCAAATTTCAGTTTCTAATATGTCACTTTCCACACTCCTGTAAGACATGGTGATTATAGCCATGACTGTGTAGAGACAGGGAAGAAGTTCATTTGGATCACACAGTAGTCGGATCAGTTTCCAAGCAGGACAGTCTATTACCACCATGTTTTTCAAAAATTCATTGACTTTCTGTCCCTGAGAAATAGTTTTTCTTTTACAGTTTCCAACAAGGCCCAACTGAGCAGAAAGGGGCTTTCTTTTGTTTGTTTGTTTGTTTAGCCTATCTGGCACACCTCTGACAGGGTAGGTCTTCTCCAGGGCGTGAGAATCTTCCTGCAGTTTCTCTTTGGCACTAATACCCACATTGCAAGAGGTTTGGGCTCCCATGCCTTTTTTCTTAAGCTTATTTCCAACTTTCCCTTTGCTTAATTACTTTCTCTCCCTGTGGCTTTCTGTGCTACTTGACCACACCCTAACCTAGCTATACAATGTTATCTGCAGGACACACTATCATTCACAGATTTATAATCTAATCATATTCATTTGCATATTATGATTACTCAGTCTGGTAAGAAGTGTCTAGCACATATTACAAAGCACCAAGTGACAAAATGCCTGCCCTGAGGTGCTTACAATTTAGGTTGAACAAAAACTAGGGTGTCTAACAAACAAAGCAGAGCTACAGAAAATTGTTGAGGAGTTTAGCATTGGAAAGATGTGAAAAAGAGATTGCTGGGTATATAAATTACAGCTACCTTTTATATGAGTAACATAAAAATAAAGCATGAAGAAAAAATATATAAAAGTGAAAAATATTCCCAAAAGCAGACACAAGGATAAAAGCTGGCTGGGCGCGGTGGCTCACGCCTGTAATCCTAGCT
>CAUYSK010033721.1:0-17107 GCA_963575035.1 Avahi laniger | reverse complement strand
GTTTGAGCTCAGGAGTTCGAAACCAGCCTGAGCAAGAGCGAGACCCCGTCTCTACTAAAAATAGAAAGAAATTAATCGGACAACTAAAAATATATAGAAAAAATTAGCCGGGCATGGTGGCTCATGCCTGTAGTCCCAGCTACTCGGGAGGCTGAGGCAGGAGGATTGCTTGAGCCCAGTAGTTTGAAGTTGCTGTGAGGTAGGATGATGCCATGACACTCTGGCCCAGGCAACACAGTGAGACTCTTTCTCAAAAAAAAAAAAAAATCAACTTAAACATTACTTCTACGCCATCTAGTCTTTATTCTTCCTGAAAGAGATTTGGCACTCTTAGGCACACTCTCTAGAAAAGCAGCCATATATTCAATGTTTTTTTGGCAGAGGAAAATCAAAAGATTTTAGCACTTGCTGTGCCAAAGTCAGAATTGGCATTACCACAAAACACAATTACCAAAATAGGTAATTTGTCTGTTTTGAATAACCTCATCATAGATGACACACATATATGTGGTAATGACCTGAAACAATGGTGTAACAATCTGTGAATGAGAAGAGAGAAGATAGGTATTTGGTAATTGAAGTTTAGATTTCATATAAAATCTAATATGGCTCATGATAGTAAATGATTATGTAGAATATCATTTTATAGAGTTCCCCTTCAACTATATTTTTTATCAGTCAGATCCATGATTCCTTCATTTATTCATCTTTTCTTATTAATTAAATTCATATGTATGGAATGCCAGTTAGATGCCACATGCTGGCCACTGGGCATCACTCTATTTTCTCAGTGAAAAGGACACTTTCAGGCATCTCAAAAATAAGTTGATAAATAAAATGAAAATATTAAGTTCATCTAATCCCTTTTTGTATTTATGAGTAGTAACTGAATAAAATATTTTCATATGCACATAGCATTTATTTAATTATGAATTTCAGGTAAAATGCATGCCAATTTGAAAACTGGCTTGTTTCATATTGAGTTTCTGATTCTTGAATATGTCATGGGAAGAAATTCTACTTGGCATCTGTTGAGCAAGTAGCATCTGTTGCCTATCATCAGTAGAAGTTCGAACACATCTGCTTACTTTATCTTGGTGTCAAAGCAGCCAAGGAAAACATAATGCAGTCAAACACTGGGCTGAACAATGTTTAATTACATAGAGATAAGACAGAGCAAGATCAGCTTCAGTAGAGGGTGTCAGTCCCCCATGGCCATAGGGTCTCTCCCAGCAGCTGATATGGGGCCATTCGCCTGTACACACACTTACTGTTCTGAGGAATGAAGGACCCCATCTCCTCACCACAGAGAACAAATATAGCAGTAGGTGTTGACCTGGTGCCATATGATGTGCATGCTTAAGCAGAGCAAAGGAGTTTGCATCAAGTTTGGAAAAAGAAAGGATATTCCCACGAAGTGATAAGTCTAATACAGACTGTGAGGACTCTTCATCTTTTGGTAAGGAAGTGTCCAGGCCCAAAGCCCATTCTTATGCAGCCAACTAGGGGTAGGAAGGCTACATGCACAAGACTGCCTTTCTCAACAGCGTCATTGACCCCCAGTCATTCATTTTTTACCAGAAGATCCCCCCATCTCTTATCAACATGGTTGCCTCATTTTATCCTCCATTCTTAAATTCCTATTTCTCAGGCACTGAACATTTGGTTTTTTTTATGATACTATTGATACTGTCCTTTTGTATTTTAATGAGCTATATGTGTGATATCACTCATTTTTTTTTATATTTAACTACTGTTATTGCTTGTACATGCTGCCATTTTCAGTCTATATCCCTACTTCAGTCTATGTTTGTACAGAAGGAATTATCATGTCCTATTTTAGCACAGAAATACCTAATTGATATTTTCCCCCTATATAAAGACCTTGTTCTAGCTAAGTAGCTGACTTCATCGTGTCCAAAGATATTATAGACATTCCTACTCCTGTATTTTTGATAAAGGAATCATATCTATCTGAAATGATACTTCTATCTACATTTATGATTAAAGATCCACCCCCGACCCTCACATCGTGGATCTTTCCCCTCTAACAGGCTGAAGTTATTTCTTCTTCTAGAGAATTGTCAAAACACTTGTTTGACTCTTGACATACCTGTCTGGTAGAGTTGTTACTACTTCTATGTCTCTGGTTCTTGCTGGACCTCCTTGAGGTCAGTCGTCTTTTATTATTTTTTGAGTCTTAATGTCTAGCTCAATACTAGGCTCAGAAAAGCTGCATATACACACAATGGTGGTGGATCACATTAGCTTGTATTCATTTAACATATTTTCTGTCCCCTGGTGTCCTTTATAAAAGGAGTGATAATAGAGCAGTTTTGATGTGGAGAAACTATAGATCAGTATTTTTAAGGTGCATTCTAGGAATGCTACTCTAGCAAGATGCTTACATAAAAAATAATCATGGTTTCACTGTGAGAAGTGTAAAACCCACATTAATCAGTATGTTTACACAACATGCTCCAATTTGGTTTAAATATATTTCCTCTTTAGTACTCACAAGTTCTTTAAAGAAGACTGTATGTTACAGAGATGATGTATCCAGAGAGGCAACTTCATCAGAGTCCCTGGTGATATGAAGGGAGTGCTCAAGATGCTAGAAGGAGAGGTAAGTGAGTGCAAATATAATGACACCTTATCATAACGGCTTAACTTTGACTTTGCCCTGCCATGAGAAATTTGGAATTTGAATGAAGAATTTGCAAACCCTCCCTTCACTCTGATTCTATACACTGTTATTCTCTGGAATATATACAATTTTAACCAGTATCCCTAATGTACATTGCACATAGAAGCTTATATGCCTACATATTGCTGAACTAACTGGGTATAATCATGTTGAGGATATCCTCAGGTTGTTTGGTTCTTAAGTAATTATAAAGCAGTTAAGTATTTATAAAAATCTCTATATATGAATATATATTAATACATATATAAAAAGGTTGTCTACAAAGTATCCAGCCATGTAATATGTTCTTGTTATATTATAATAACAATGGCTGGATACTCTCCAGACATCCCTCGTATATGTACACACACACACACACACACACACACACATATATAAAACAATTTAATACTTTCTACAAAATGGTGAAAGACATTATTCGCCATATTTCACCATATGCAGAAGTTACAGAAGCTAAGTTCTTGACCTGGTGCCCGTCACTTGGGTGAGTGTGCAGGTGGGGCTACAAGGAAGGCAATTTGAATTAAAACGAGAAAGGTGTGATTTCAGGACTCTGTCAATTAAGAGCTGGGTAATCTTGAGTAAGTAAATACGTTTTTCTATAAATGCAGAAAAGGATAAATATGTGTCCTATATATTTCTCAGATTTGTTATGAATATCAAAGGAGAGTATGGATGGATGATTATAGTAAGGCTCAATTATTATAATTTTATTTCATTTCAAATTATCTGACATCCTTTCTTCCAAAAGACTAAACTGCTATTTTTCTTGCCCACTCGCCTGAATCTTTTTGAAGCTGAACAATGCAACTTTCTATTCAGAGACATTACTCTAGATTTTGAAAATTTTTAATGTAAACACTAATTTATTTTCTCATTTTTGTCACTTTTACCTATACATATCCCCTGAAAAAATTAAAACATAGTGTCCAGTAAGTGATTTAAATTTTTTTTCCCATGTGTTTGGATTAGAAACTACATGTCTACAACAGTGGTTGTTAAATTTTTAGTATCCTTCAGAATCACCTGGATGGCTATTGAAAGCCTTTGCAGGACACCTTCGCCAGTTTCTTATTCAATACATCTGGGCTAGGCCCAAGAATTTTATTTCTAACAGACTGTCAGGTGATGCCGACAGTGCTGGTATGGGACTGCATTTGAGAATCATGGAACTATAGCAGTTTCTCTAAAATAGACTTCTCTGAGTTTAATTTCTTATTCTTTCAATCCATACTTTCCATTCTCTGTCCTATATTAAAAAATTATTCTCCCCCAAATTATTTTTACAAAGTTATGTTTGGCTCTATTATAATGTAAAATTTAAAACAATGCTAAAACCATGATGTAACAAAGGGGTAGAAATTCATGAAAAGATCAGCCCTGTCTTCATTCTCCTAATTCAAATAATTGAGCTACTAGCTTTTCTCTGGCGGTGCACACTCAAATATAGAAGCAATCTCAAATTTCCAGGCCATTTGTCAGGACCTGTTTTTATTTTTAAGAAGAAATAACATAACTGGGGACCAAGACCCATTTTTCACGTGAGAAGTAATAGCCAGGCTACTCCAGGATGAATCAGTTGGATGAATTATATGTAAAGAATAGTATGAACTAGAATAGCGGTGGGTATGGAAGAGAAGGAGGGAAAAGAGATTTGGCTTGGTCAGTACTCTAGCTTAAAGTTGTACTTCTAACATACTTTAAACATATGATTCCTGCTTTATTTCAAAATATAAAAGGGTAATAACATAACATAAGAAGCAGTTTGTAAGTATAACATTAATTATTAGTCTGAACTGCAGAAGTGATTTGGAGTAGACATTTTATAATTAAAAAAATACTTTTATCCTGAAGAGCAATTGGTTGCAAAACCAATAATGAACGAACACAGAAGAGTCAGTAGTTATCTTTGTTCTTAGAAATTCAGAAAAGGCACGTTTCAATTTGGCTGTCAAAAAGGAATGCATAACGCAAGAAAAAGGCATGATTAGCAGTTAATTTAAAGTAACTGAAGTGGATTAGCCCTAGTCAAGTGAACAGTTTTATTTTTGTTGCTGTCTTTAGTAATCACACACGTATGAGTCATTTAAAAGCCAATCTGGTTGGTTCTGTGCATATTGTTTTATTCTGTTTCTTCTTTGCCAGCATGCATTTACCCTTAAACGCTTCACATCTATTCTTTGTAATTTAGTGATTATGTGATGGTCTCTGTTTCCTCCTCATTTTTTCAAAAAAAGACAGTGGAAAGCTTAATTTGCATGAGATTTAAGGAATAATCTAGATTTCTAAGGTTCTTTTGTTATTTACAGACTCTCTTTACAAGTGGGTATCAAATCTTTTAAAAATATTAAACATTTAAATATGTTCAAATTATTTTCGATAATCATTGAAATTTAGGTTATACAGTTTGATGGATTGTCCTTGATTTTTTTCAAGCTATTGCCAGTGTTTTAACCATTTTGCTTGTTAGCCCAAGATAGACCTGATTCATTGGAATAACCATATGTCCCACTCTCAGGATGGTTCCTGTTTATACCTGTTATCCTAATGTAATTATTAATATTCCTTTTTTACTCTTAAAATTGTACACAATTAATGACCAATTATATAGTCACCCTACTTATGAAGCATGACTGTTGAATAAGTAAGTTGACAGGTTAGATGATATAATTTTAAACCACTATGGATGAGATCTTAGTATAAGTGGCTGCTAAGTTTTAAATTTGTAGGAATAAAAATCAAAGGTTTGGGAATTAATGTCTACTATAAACACACAGTAATTATATGACATTCTGCATTTTAGGTTATATTTATGGTTTATATACGTATATATGTATTCTGGTACATTTTAGTTTATTAGGCACAATGCAAAGCAGAACTCTAGTTAATCTGTTCCAGTAGCACTCTTAGAGAAATGCTTTCTCACTTTTGTGATCCAGTGTACTTTTTTCCTTTCATATTTATTAATAGCATCTCATCTTGCCTACTGTAGGTATTTAATATATACCGTATTGATTTCTACCTGACTCATCTATACAGAAACCTATGACATCATCTAATTTTATTTGAATCAGTTACTTTAGAGAGCCAGGTGCTTGATAGAGGTGAAATGATCCTTACAAGTGAGTAGAAAACTTTTAACCTAGCACTATGAACAATTTCACATGTTAGTTGAAATGCTCTATTTCCTACTGAGGAATACTCCAGGCAGAAAGAAGTCTCTGTGTCAACATCCTATACTTGCTTTTGTTGATAAGGTTGCAAAAAAATCTGGTGCTGTGAGATAATATGAACAGAAAATGACACTGAGAATAAGAAAAGGGATTGACCTTCTGACCATGGGCTTGTTTCTAATGTTCCCTGTGTTTCTTTTCACTTAAAAGAGATCAGGACTTGCCTAAGCTGCATAATAAGTAATGAACATTTTTATATAGAGACTTTGGTTATTACAACTACCAAAAGAATAAAAAAATCTATCTTCTTTTTAAATTAATGATCTTGACACATTCTTCTTAAGCAACCTGTAGTTGTCTGCTTACATATAAATAATACACTTAAATGGTTTCAGTAAAGCATTCAGTGAGAACTACAGCTGATTCAAATGTGAAATAGTGTCATTTTCTTGGGAGTTATTCATAGCCATGGAAAGGGCACATTGTACTTACAGGGCTTTCAGCCAATGCTCATTAAGTATTACTGTGTAGACTATAGTATCATTTTTAGAACTACCAAGATTATAGATACTATGAGCTATCCATTCTTCAAATTATAAATAATGGCAGATACTGCTTAGAATTCAGACTGTATACTCTGACAGAGACATTTCTGAGTGACTGAGAGATCTGTTCTATAGATAGAGCAATCAATCTTAAGTGCAGACATATTTTAAGATCACCCAGAGTGTCAGAGTTTCTTTCGCTTCTAGAGTGACCTAAGATGATTTCTAAGGTAAGTCAGTGCAGGACTCTTTAAATGTGGTTATTTTTAATTTACAGATAAACTGAATTGGGAGGCTGTGTGTATTTGTACTGTATGTGTGAATGCACATATGCCTATGTTAGGACAACACTATGGAAAATATTTTTAAAAACTTAATATAAAATGATGTCATTTCAACCCTTAATTTTAACAAATATTATTTAGCTAAAAATATACATATGCAATTTATCATCTTTATCATTTTTAAGTGTATAATTCAGTGTAATAAATACATTTATATTGTTTTTTAAAATACTTAACACTGACTCCTTGTTATTGTTGATTGCATGGAACCATTGACAAAAATGATATCTACTCATCCAAAGGAAGGAAAAAGAGAGAGAGAGAGAGAGAGAGAGTATGGAAAGGAGCATGTGTCATAGTTGATAATATAACCCTTAAGGTATTTTTGCATTATACCAAATAATATTGTTATCTAGAATGTCCCATTGTAAGTCAGAACTAATGTATACAGAAAATAAATCAAAGGCTTAAGTAAATTTAATGTTTGTCAAGAAAAAATGTATATGTAATATATGCAACAGAATGGCAAAGATTTTTACACTTCAGTTGTTCTTTGGGAAACCCTGTATTTGGGAGAAATAAATAGATTACTGATATTAAGTAAATTTAATTTGGAAACCATTAGGCTGAGATGGCTCAGTGCTGTGGGTTTCTGTGCAAGAACACTGAAACCCAGTGTAACCAGTAAAACATAACTTAGCTTAATTAATGAGAAGCTGCCAACTAACCTCTCACTAGAGCAGTTGTCCCCAGCCTTTTTGGCACCAGGGACTGGTTTCATGGAAGACAATTTTGCCACAGGCCGAGGGGGGCCATGTTTCAGGATGATTCAAGCGCATTACATTCATTACATTTGCAGCTGCTCCCCAGCACTGGCATCGACACCTCAGCTCCACCTAGGATCATCAGGCATCCGATTCTCATAAGGAGCACATAACCTAGAACCCTCGCATGCGCAGTTTGCAATAGATTAGACCTCCCTTGAGAATCTAATGCCTCCACTGATCTGACCGGAGGCAGAGCTTTGGCAGGGATGCGAGCGAAGGGGAGCGGCTATAAATACAGATGAAGCTTCACCGGCTGGCGTACTGCTCACCTCCTGCTCTGCATTCTGGTTCCTAACAGGCCACTGACCAGTACCAGTCCACGACCTGGGTTTGGGGACCACAGCACTAGAGACTTTTCTCTGAATCATATCCAAATAAGGCAAACACCTAACTGTAGACAATCAAATGATGTCTTTGCTTTGCTTCCTTGTTCAGCCTATAAAAGCCTCCTGCTCATGCTTCTATAATGGAGCTGTTGATCCAGTTTTGAGTACTGCTTGATTCTGAATCTTTTAATGCCCAAATAAACTCTGTTAAATTTATTTTGTTTAAAGATTTCTTTTTAACAATGTGAACTATTCAAACATTTTCAACAGGTAAGAATATTAAAGTTCCGATTGAGAAATATGGGAGAGAGAGAAGGAAGAAGGTGAAAAACCTCCACAAAATCCCAAGTGATATGTGGCAAAGGAGATGTAGACAGTGTCACCTCCCCAAATCCCCATTATCCCAGTCCGTGGAGGGGCAAATGGAAATGTGAAAGGTTAAAAGTAAACACCCCACCTCTCACGCTTCTATGAAATTTTCTGTAGAGTCAAACACAACACACACATGTACACAAACATACAGTAAAAACAACAGAAATAAAACATTTTTGAGAAAATAGATACATTTTGAAATGTTTTGTAAATGCCAAATTCGGCATTTACATTTTTGCCAGGCAAAACATAAACTAATTCAGTAGTGCCAGCCACTAGAGTACTAGCGTTGATATCTGAGCTACATATGCAAAAAGATCGCCATATGGAAATTGTTAAATCAATATTAAGGATCATTTTTTCAGAATATCCTGAAAATCCTGAGTTAACAACACCTATACAGTATGAAAAATGACTTATTAAGTGATATTTTGAAGTACTTCCTTTCGGCCTACTGTAGTTACTTTACAAGAGTGTTAACAATTTATTGAAGTTTACTAAGAAAAATCTCTCTTGGATATCTATGAGATATCTGATGATTGTACACACATTATGCTTTATTTCATAACCTAAGAGGAAGAAAGAAAGAACCACTTTATTATCTTGAGTAAATAGGAATGTTAATTTTTCTTTCTTTTTTTTTTTTTTTTTTTTTGAGACAAAGTCTTACTCTGGCATCCGGGGTAGAGTACAGTGGCATCATTGTAGCTCACTGCAACCTCAAACTCCTGGGTTCAAGTGATCCTCCTGCCTCAGCCTCCTGAGTAGCTGGGACTACAGGTGTGTGCCACAACACCTGGCTAATTTTTCTATTTTTAGTAGAGATGGGGATCTCATTGTTGTTCAGATTGGTCTCATACTCCTGAGACCAAGCAATCATCCCACCTCAGCCTCCAGAGTGCTAGGATTACAGGTGTGAGCTGCTACGCCTGGCCATTAATAGTTTATTAAGAATTCAAATATATTACAGTTTGGGAGTTAGTTACTATTTATAATATTTATACTTTTTCTGAAAATAAATATAAAAATAAGTAAGTAGAATTGCTTCTGTTTTATTTCATTGGTCTTATTATTAAAGCTATCACTCCATTACTAGAAATAATGTATCAATCAAACAAACGAACCAAACAAAACAAACAAAATGTTATATCCATGTCCAGTAAAGCTGGAATAAGCATACTCCACCCTGCTGTTATCAATAATGTTAACTAAAAGATGAACAAAATGTATGGAATAACTATTTGAGTATTCTGAAAAGTAATAGTGTCAGTGGACAGATTGGGTAAGAAACCAGTGCTTAAAGTACAGATGATCTGATGATGAGTTTCTTGGAATTCTCTCTACTGGCCCCAACTTCTGGCTTTAACTCAAAGGCACCATGAATCTCAGAGCTGTGCCCTGGATACAGACATGAAGAGCTCCAGAGGTAGCATTCTCTTTCTAATTTGAGGATTGGAAAGGGAGCCAGCATAGAGAGAATGCAGAATCTCTCACGTGATTACCATGAATCTATCACTAGGATTGCAATTAATCTGAAGGACTGATTTGGAACAGATAGAAGATCCACTCCCATGCTCACTCACAAGGCTATTTGCAGAAAGCTCCAGGTACTACAGAGTTGCTTGTGACATGGTGGATGTATTCCCCAGAGTGAAAGAGTCAAGGGAAAGGGAGTGTCCAACACAGAATTGACCGGGTGTTGTAATCTCAATTTAAAGAGAGCATACATTAGTTCTGTTGTAATCTGTTGGTTAAAGAAATTGCCCCTAGTACGGGAAGCATGGTGGGCTACGTCCGTCGTATCCTAGCTAACGCAAACTACAAAGAATTAGGGAAATCTGACAAATTCTCAAGGGAAAAGACAATCAACAGGTGTCAAAGCTTAGAACAACCAGATGTTGAAATTATTGGACCATAATTTTAAAGCAATAATTATGCTTCAGGAAGAAATGGAAAAAACTGTTGAAACAAATGGAAAGATAGAAGGCCTTGGCAGCCAAATATGTGCAGTTTTAAAAAGAACCAGTTGGAAAATTTAGAATTTAAAAATATATATTAAAATTAAAAATTTGCAAGAAGAGCTCAAGGGCAGAATGAAGATAGACAGGAAGAGTGATATTTTGAAATGTCTGTGCCCTGTGGTATGGTTCAGCCTAGCTGTTAAATTCTGCTAAATAAAAATATACCCTGAGGAGTTTTTCAGGCCTATAGAGACTCACATTTAGTGAAAACAAATTATTTTAAAAAGAAATGCTTAATTTTATTGATAACAGTCTCATGCAATATAATTTTTTCTCTATTATTAAGTAAGATAGGCTGTTTCTCTGTAATAAAAGGAAACATGACCAATGGAAAAATGACCAGTCCTGTGTCTTAAATAGTCACAGGTGATATGACCGTATAATTTCTATTAGGTGAGCTTAGGGAATCAGACACATGGCTAGTGCTGTGCTGCTGCTTATATATACACACACACACACACACACACACACGCACGCGCGCACACACACACACACACACACACATATATATACATATATATACACATGTATATATATATATTTCCAGTGTAATTTCTCATCCAATAGAGGAGTGCTGCCAGACTAGAGGAAGTCCATGGTAAATGTATTACTAATACATGAATTATGAAGAGCACTCTCGCTTCAAAGTGAATTGTATACATGGTCTTGGATATTCATTTTAAGAATAATAAAAACAAACACATATTCAATACAGCACTTTACATTTGTAATAAAATATCACAGCCTCCCATTAATCTGTTGGTAAGGTTTGAAAGTGAAAAGGTAAAACTAAATAAGTATCATTAAAAACTCCTTCATCTTCAATAATTCAGATAATGTCATATTGACAAGGTATACATATTTTCTCTATTCTTTTATCTTTTATGTCATTTTTATTTCTGGATATATTATTTTTCATATATTTGAGGCTATTTTCTATGATTATCAAATATCCCTTTATCTAAGATTATTTCGAAACTTTAAAAATCAAATCATAGTGGAGTAAACAACATAAGATTGTGTGTAATGAAAAATAGTATTTGGGGGGACAAGGGCAACATATGTAATCTAAACATCTGTACCCCCTTAATATGCTGAAATAAAAAGAAAAAGAAAAATAGTATTAGAAGAGATTTATCAAATTTCTGACCTTCTTAAAATACTAACGTTACAGATTATAAATATATGTTAGACTACAAAGAAGCATCATGGCAGACTGTGGTTTTATTTTCCAGGATGGTTGATTATCTATTTATACATTTAGTTTAATTTTTAAGAAGAATATAAAAGAGCATACCCCAGTGAAATTTTATAAAATAAACACATCACTGGCACTAGCATCAGATAAAGGAAAAAAGCATTACCCAAGAGCACACTTGGCCCTGTCTAGTCTCAATTCATCCTACCACTGCACCAGGGGTAACCACTGTTTGACTTCTAACACTCTGTAATAACTGTGTCTATTTTTTGAACTTTATATTAATGAAGTCATGCAATATGTTCTGTTTGTGAATAGCTTATTTCAGTCAACATGTTTTGGGATTCATTCATGTTTTTTATTTCAATTTAGTTCATTCAGAAAATATAGTTAATTTTATTGCTATATATTAGTAGTATTCTCTTCTACGAGTCTACCACCTTTTATTCATCAGTTTATTATTATTATTATTGTTATTTGTTTGTTTGTTTTTTGAGACAGAGTCTTGCTCTGTTGCCCAGGCTAGAGTGCCATGGCATCAGGCTAGCTCACAGCAACCTCAGACTCCTGGGTTCAAGCGATCCTTCTGCCTCAGCCTCACGAGTAGCTGGGACTACAGGCATGTGCCACCATGCCCGGTTAATTTTTATACATATAATTTTAGTTGTCCAGATCATTTCTGTCTATTTTTTAGTAGAGATAGGGTCTTGCTCTTGCTCGGGCTGGTCTCGAACTCCTGACCTTGAGCGATCCACCCACCTCGGCCTCCCAGAGTGCTAGGATTACAGGCGTGAGCCACCGCGCCTGGCGCACCTGTTTATTATTGATACACATTTGAGTTGTTTACAGTTTGAGATATTTTGAAGAGTGATTCTATGAACATTCTTATAACTGTCTTTTCATGAACTTGACTATTCATTTGTGTATGGTAGATGCCAGCAGTAGAATTTCTGGCTCCTGAGGAATGTATACATTAAGTATTGTAAATACTACCGAAATATTACCCCGAGTGATCGTACCAATCTATGTGCTACCTTCCTGATAAAAGAGATCCAGTCATTAAACATCCATGCTTCTTTATTTTAATCTTATGGTGAGCATGTAGAGATATTCTATTATGATTTTAATTTGTATTGCTGTAATGATTAATCAAATTGAGTGCCATTATATATTTATTATCCATTTAGATATCCTCTTTTGTGAAGTTCAGGCTCAAATCCCCTGTTTTTCTGTTGCATTATCTGCCTTTTTGTTGTTGTTGTTGTTACATATATTTTATAGATATTTCAATTATCTTCTCCAATTTTATGGCTTGTGTGTTTGCTGCATTAATGAATTTTTAATTATGGGTGAGTAAAATTAATCAATTTTTCTCTTTGTTAGTTAGGATTTTTTGTGTTCTAAGAAATCTTTGGCCGTCTTGAGATCATGAAGATAACCTCTTATGTATTTTCTCATAATGCAATTTATTTAAAAGACTATTCTTTTCAAATGCACTGCATTGTGACATCCATCATTAATCTGGTGACTATATACATGTGGGTCCACTTCTGTATTTTCTATTTTGTTTTATTAGTTTATTGGTCTGTCTTTTACCAATCTTTCATGGACTTAAATATCATAATTTTATAAAAGGTATTGATAGATGATATTTATTTTTGTATATTTTCTTTTAAATTTGGAAAGTGGGCCATGGTACTATTCTAAGTGGTGCAGTTGAAAAAAGTTTTATTGGTAAACGCTTTGAATAGTTTTCTTCAAATTAGAATATGCTTTTAAGAATTGGACAACTGTGTTAGATAAGTAATGTTTTCTGCTGTGACAAACCCTGAAAGCTCAGTGGCTTAATGCAGTAGAAGCTTATGTTTTGCTCAGGCAACAATTCATTGACTGTGTTCATTCAGTGGTCTTCTCTGTCTGATATGTAGTCCCAGGCTGGAGAGCTGTTTTCCAGCATCAGCTCTCCACTAATGAAGGGACGCTTAAGTAACTTTGTAGACAGCAAGCCATTTCTGCTGTACCAGCTAAGAGTAAGAATTTTGCCATGTGCTATGGTACGAATAGTTGGCTTCATAAATCTGCTCTGTTAGATGTCGTTTTGAAGCAAGTTAAAAATTAACTGCCCAATGAGCTATTCAAAAAGCCGTGAGCAGTGTTTAAGTCACAAATAATCTTGTTTGAAGAGCTTTAATTAGTTTAAGAAAGTTTTCCAATATATATTCAAATTTGTAGAATAGAAGCATTTTTCCTCTAGATTCCATTTACCCAATCATGACTCAAATTACTAATATTGTAAGAGAGACTATGTCTTAAAGAACATTGGAATTGATTCTACTTTTAAAAATAGGATGTAGTTTTCTATGTATCTTTATAGATTGTTATCAATAATGTCTTAGAGTGAATAATGAAAGGATATTGGTATTAGCCCTGAATTTCCCAGTTCTGTAGTTCATCAGCAACGCAATTTAATCTCTCTTCTGCTCGTAGTCCTCTTTGTAAAATGGGGATTGTCACACTATCTCGTGAAGTATTTCTGCAAATAAAAAAGGAAAAAAGTATGTAAAACACAGAGTTGAGTGCATGAAATGCAAAATACAATATGTAATTGGGAATATCATTACATTATTATCGTTAAATAGTGGTTTTAACCTTTACAGAGTGCGTTAAAATCTTTCATGTAACTGTTACAACAGTACTCCCAAGAGGGAAGTTTAAGTCTAGAAAGGGTGAAGGACTTGCCCAAATAACACAGTATATTAAATATAGACATTGTACTAGAATCCTAATCCTCTGATTCCTAGCACATGGACCTTTCATAGAACAATACAAATTACAAATTACCTGCAGTAACCTTGTTGGAGGTATAGTTAGGGTTATAAACATCATAATAGTATCATAGAAAAGTATGTTGAAATATGGCTTAGAGACTGATGAGATCATTTTATCTGCAGATGAGAAAACTTGTACCCATGATGGTTAAGTGAAGGCCAACATTTTAATACTTTAATTCGAGTTCAGTGGTAGTTCCACTAATTTATAGCTAGCCCCTCTCGAAAGTTTTCACACTTGTCATGCATTTATGATGCTATTTTGTCCATAATAATAGAATAAGAATATTATTAAAAGAATACATATGATTTTGAGAGGAGAAAGATTCTTTTAATAATTACTACCATCTATAGATTTGTTTAACACAGTAACTCTTACTCTCATATCCCTTAATGAAGATCAATAATTCCCTGAATGTTACCTGTAGAGCTTTGTATGTATGTTCAAAAGTATATCTCTGGGGAGAAAGCTTCTGAAATTTTTACCTATCTTAATAGATTTTCAATCTGATTAATAGACTATAAGAGATTAAAACAAGTAATTCTTAATATGGTAGAATCAGATGAGAAATGAAAGTGCAGAATATAGGATGCTGGGAATGCGGACATAATCTCTTGGGAGGCCATTGCAAGAGGCATTTATCAATTGAGGAGATGGAGTGCAAATATAGATGAGGAGGGGAAGGAAAAACACGAAATATATTTCATCGTTTTTGGGTTTATAAGGTACTACCTGTTTTAATCAACTCTACTCAAAAACTCTTGGTAAAATGAGCAAATCACCTGTTAGTTTTTTTCTGAAATTTATACAAAAATCCATTTTTAGTGCATTCTGTCATCATGTGCATGGAAAGAGTATGAATCAGGTGTGATCAACTGCAAGAAAATTTTCACTATTATTTTGTATGCTTTTATTAAGTTCTCTCCATGTATCACACGTTGCACTGAATTATCCTCATTTTATATTTGACAGAACTGAGCAGCCAGAAAGGTTAGCTAACTTGCCCAACATTATCCAGTTTAGTATTGGAAATAGGATTCAAATTGAGATAATGAGATAATGTTGGTTCCAGTGACCACACTCTTAACCCCTATATGAAACCACTTCTTACAAGGCTTTATGTCACTTATTGGCCAGATGTGTTACATAGAGATTAATAGAAAATTAGAGCCTTATCACCAGCATTCAGGCCACACTTATTCTTCAAAAGTCACCAAGCGTTAGGTCCACAATGATAACATTTTGCCAATTCAAACTACAGCCCACATAATAGTTAAATCAGTGATAAAAACCAATTTTTAAAAAAATATATTGCTAAAAAATATGGAATATTTTATATTCACCTTTTTGCACGTCTTCCGGTAACTTTGAAATGGATGTCTGGTTGATACAATTCTGATGGATTTTTAAAGCATCTGGTTCAATATAATACTAAATTAATTAATATTTGCTAAGTCACTTTATATTATAAGAGCTATCAATATTTTTCATAAAAATGATCTTCTAAACTCATACAGCTGGTTAGGAAAATATATAATTATTGGGAGTGGTGGAAAGATAGAGACAGAGAGAGAGAGATCTAAAGACTAACTTTTCTGATATACCACGGTGTTAATTACTGGAAATGATTTAATTTAGTTTCTTACATTGTTTATTTTAATTATTCATGTAATATCTGCAATGATGTGATGATCAAAACTAAGTCAAAGCATTTCTCTTCTTGGAGGAATTCAGGCACAAATTCAGGCATTTCTCAAAAATAACACTTCTAGGAATCCCTCCTATAAAAGTGCCAGAGTTTGAACAAAGATAAGCCCACATTGACTTTGCAGATTTTGTTGCTGGAGAAAACATCTAAAAGTTACCTATGTGTCTATCATTTATATCTTAGTTGAATAAATTCATTTATATCTATGCATAGAGTTTTGTGTAGCTGTTAAAATAATCATACAGGAACTTCATAAAATACATATAATAAGATCATATTTATGTAAGAAAAAATATATTGTGTTAACATATATTAATGTAAATCAAAAGAAAACAATGATGTCTGAAAAGATGTACACCAAACTATTAACATTGGTTGTGGGAAGAAGAGGCTTGCGATCATTTTTAAATACATATTATGTGGGCATTAAAGATATAAAGCCAGATAAGGAGAGATTTAATGTTGAAAGTATTCAAGAGAAGCCAGTTGTTTATCAAATAAGACTGATATGAATGTGGAATATGTGAAGCTGATTGCCATTTTACTGTATCTTGGAACATCCAAGAACTTCAGAATTGCAGTAATGAGTTCAAGAAAGATGTCAGGAAGGTAACAGTATCTAGAGTATTCGTTATCCAAATAAAAATGCAGTTCCTTTTAAAAGATACACTAACTCTGATCAGGGATTATCAGTAGAATATTGCATTGCCTGAGGGTGATTGTCAGAACAAAAAGCTAGATGAAATTAATGATTTAATTGACTACTAACATTTTAAAGTTATTATACTGCAGATTCCTCTATGTTTTAATGGAATTACTGGTACAATTGTGATAAACATAAACATTTTTCAATTCAATTTAAATTTGATGACTGCTATGAATCAACAAGTAATATGAAATAAAAATTTTGGAAGTTGAGAATCCAATGCGATAATATTATACTCTGAAGAGGTTTGGAGTTTTGTTTGTTTGTATGTTTACCAGTTTTTTTTTTTTTTTTTTTTTTTTTTTATACACATTAAAACTGTGTTGACCCCGCTAAAGTGACAGGGAGAAAGACAAAATCACAAAAACAAAACACACAAGAGCACAACCAAAACAACAACCAAACCCACCC
>CAUYSK010033719.1:0-21822 GCA_963575035.1 Avahi laniger | reverse complement strand
ATTTGAAGTTTGCTATTTTCCCTAACCATATCGATGACTATGACAAAGTGTGAGATTAATAAAATCAGTGGTTTTGAAGAATTTCAGCTTCTCTTCTATTTGGCTTTCTACTTTTTTGGGAAAACTGATCTTTATTATTTTCAATGTATAACTATATATAATATATATAAAAGAATATATATATTCTTTATTGAACTCCTTTGTTATCTATGCATGGCTTATTTTATATAATAGTATTTTTAATATTTTTATTTTAAAATTATTGGAATTATTTTGTTGTAAGATGACAAAGCCTTATATTTATGTAATACTTGAATTTGATCAAAATTTTACCCAATTTTTCATTGACTCAGAAAGAATGTTTATCACCTCAAAACAGTTGTTTAATATTAGTATACTGTCACACATTGTTTGTGGGAATGCAAAGTTGTATGGCCACTTTGGAAAACAGTTTGGCAGTTTTTGTTTTTTTAATAAAATTTAAACATTCATTTTCTATATGACCCAACAGTGCCACTCCAAGGTATTTTCTCAAGCAAAATGAAAGCCCTTGCACACACAAAGACCTGCCTGTGAGTTATAGAGTTTTTATTCATAATTGCCAAAATTGGGAAACAATACAAATGTCCCTAAACCGAGGGAATGGGTAAACAAACTGGTTTTTCCATGTATTGAAATACTGCTAACCTAGCCATAAAAAGGAGGGAATAACTGATCCATGCAACAGCATGATTTAATCCTGAATGTGTTATGTTGAATGAAGAAGTTAGACTCAAATGACTAGAGAGTGTATGATTTCACTCATAGGACATTCTTGCAAAGGCAAAAAACTGTAGGGATAATGGTTGCCAGAGGCTAGGGTTAGTGGCTGGGGTTGATTGCCAAGAAACATGGAGGAATTTAGAGGGTTGACGGAATTCTTCAATTCCGTATCTTGATTGTGGGGGTGATTACAAAACTATATATGTCTGTCAAAACTCAAAGAACTATGTTCCAAAAATGCTGAATTTTACTGTTTGTAAATTGTACCTCATTTTAAAGGATGAAGAAAAAAAAAAGACCCACAGCCCTGACAGCAACTACAATAGTGTTTGACACGGCAATTTTTTGAATGAATGAATAAGAAGAAAAAGTAGTACACTAGAATAGATTTAATTTAATACACATTTCATAGATTCAATTTAATACCATTCTCTTTTAACAAAGAATAGTATTTTTCAGGCACATTTTCCTATTTTGATGATCCCTAGGAAAAATCTATCAGGTATTCAGAAAATCCTAGTGAAATTTTAAGCTTTAATAAATTCACAAGTAAAGTGTTGTCGGCTTACAAAATGTCTTTCGAAAGTTTATTTAAAAGAGTCCAGCTAATTATTATTTTAAAAATTTCTTCCTTGCCAAGACTGCATATGATGAATGAGACAAATTAATATTTAGGATTTTATCTGCATTTCTTTGTAGCTGGAATAAACTCTGATTATAGCCTTGGAGAGATAGATGAAAAGGAAGAACTGAATGAAGTGCCTAAAGATGAGGCTGAAAATATTTCTCTAAAGTCACAAGATACTCCTTTTGTATCTACTGATAAAATAAGTGCATCGAAAAATGATCCCAACTCAGCCCTTGGCAATGAGAGTGAAAAGTCCCCACAAAACTCCAAGGAAGAAGAACACAAAACTAGAAGCACAGATGGACAGTAAGTAGTCTGTGTGTCAGAGGTTTGATGGCAGTTTGTTTAATGCCAGTCTTCTGAAATATAGATCTGATATTTTAAACACAAATATAGTCAGCCCTTTGGTTTATACTCCATTCCTTTTACCATCATGATAAAAATTTATTAATAAAGTATCTAATTTCACATAATTATGTTCAAAGAAAATCAAATTTGACAGTTCCATCCCTGTGCAGAAACCATAACATAGTTAATTTGTATGGCTCGAAGTTTGTGTGCGTGTTTTGTCTATTACCTATGTGACCTAAATTTAATTTTTAGTTTTCACCAAATACTCCTGAAGGATTTCCACTGACTGGTATATGAAGACAATTCTGTATATTAAAGTATGTTGTTAAATCACCACTATTATTTTGCAGTCAACTTTATGGTGCAGTCAACTTTCCACTTGATACGAGGAATGGAAAGCTATAGTCTAGTCCACATATATTATGTTTGAAATGTAACACCATGAATAAAGATGAAATCCACCATACAAAATAAACATCTTCATCAGAGGTTTACTATAATTTGCATGGGATTGTCTCCAAATTAAACTATTCTATCACCACAAAATCAGTGAGGACAATCCACATTCTGATTTATACAGTTGATCTTGCCAGATGTAAAACTAAAATGTTTCATTTTATTTCCTTTTTCTTTAAAAGACAGATAGCTGATAATAACAAAATAAAGATACTTTCGGAAAAGTGTTCATTTTACGAAGCTTCTTATATTTATTTTTCTTTGTAATTGGACCACCATATGAAAGCTAATGTTTCATAGCAGCATTTCCTCTCAGTTGTATTTTTTCTTTGCTATTAAATTTCTAGTATTTGGCAGAAAAAGAGGATTATTTTAGTCCATCAGTCTTTGGAAATTATTGCCTGTTTTTGTGTGTGTGTGTGTGTGTGTGTGTGTGTGTGTGTGTGCGCGCGCGCGCGCGCTTGAATAGTATGAACATATAATGTACAATATCATATCTTTCAGAGGACCACGTAGCACAATATCTGATACAAGCAGTGAAGAGTTGGCAGATGATAGTATGAGAAGCTCGAAGTCTTTGGGCCCAAACCAAGAGAATGGTGAGTTATATAAACAATAATAGCCAACACTTTCATAATATTATTATGTGACAGGGCGATTGATTCTTAGTACTTCATGTGTATTAAGGCATTTAATCTCATATGTTAACTCACTTTAATACCTCTCATTTATGGGAATTATGGGTACTATTATTTTTAGTCCCAATTTATAGAGAATTGCACTGGAGAAAGATTAAGTAACTGAGCTGAGGTCCCACAACTAGTAACTGCTGGGCCTAGGATTTAAACTCAGTCAATATTGCTCTAAAGTGTGCTCTACCTTGTGTAGTATGTTTTTAAAAATTATATCTTAGAGATTATCTAATTAAGATTTTGGATCTTAAAGATATATCCCCTATTTATCTATTTGTGGTCTATTTCTCTTTTTTCTAACTCCCTAGTCCAAGTCTGTTTTCCTTCATACTCAAGTTGCAACACCTTGGATGAAACTTACCTATGTGATTTTTAAGGCCCAAACCTTAATTATATAACCTTATTCACCACTATTTACCAATTCTCATCCCCAAATCAAGACAGTTTCTTCTTTTTCTCATGATATAATTTGTTCACTTGTACTATTAGATGTATATTCATGTTGTCTTTGCATGGCAAACAATTTTCCATCTGCTTTACCTATTTGGTTTCTATTCAAATCCTAACATTTCATTTATTTATTTTTTTTTACTTGATTATTAGAAGCCATGTAATTCTGTATTCCCGACTCCTCAACTGAGTTGGACAGTCTTGGATCAGAGAAATTTTAATACTTTTTTTTGACTTCCTCAAAGCATGTAGAAGAACACTTAGATACTCCTAAAATATGTACCTAGGATGAAATTTCATAAAAACAATTCTATACAAATAGAAAATTCAAAGAGTGCGCAGTGGTATTTTCAGGGGATAAGAAGCAAATGGCTTATGAATTCTCAGAGTCTAATCTACTATGTTAATATAAAATACTAGGTTAAGATTCCTAGAAAACATAGGAATATAATATTCATATTTAGATAAGACATGGATAATTCCCATGTTATATATATGTAATTTTAGAAATGTGATTTGTGTGTGTTAACTTGACTATGTATGCCTCTGATTCATTTTCCCATACATTCAATACCATTGTGAGATACCATACTGAGAAGGTCTAAAAATAATTTCCCCATTTCTTTCCCTCTTGATTCAGTTTTTCACAGCATATACTAGTATTGCAGTAGCATCATAGAAATCACGATTTATTGATTTCCTATTGAGAAATCATGATTTAAAAGCTGCTTCCTTCTCATTAAAATAGTAGTGAAATTGAGTCATTTTTCTTTAAGATTTTGACATCAGGTTAGGGCTAGAGTCACAGGTACATTTATGTAATATTTTAATTTATGCATGAATTGCAATGACCTTTGTCAGCTGTAGGTGTTTTTTATAATAAATAATTTGTTATTCTTAAATTAGTTTAATTCTGTTTTCTTTCTTTCCTTCCCTTACCTAAATCACTAATCTAAATCACCTGCACTTAATCTAAATCATCCTTTCATAAGGTGGCAGATGTCAGTGTCAGTTTTGAGTAGGGGGTAGGATAATACAAAAGCTACCTTCTCCCTCTACTGGACATCCTTGGAAAGTGGCCTTAGCCATTCATAGACACTTGTCAGATATGCATCATTGTCAGATATGTATCATTGTCAGATGTGTATGAGGATGGATTCTAAGTTTCCATGCCTGACAGTCATTGGGAATAATTGTGAAACGTTGATGAGACATTCAGAGTTAGACAATGGTAAAGTAGGTGTAACCCATCAAAAATATGAAAAAAAGAAATATAGAGTTCTAAAACCAATAAATTAGGATTCATTATAGGGGATTTATTTTAAAATATGTTTTTACATTGATATGCTTTCTTTTGGGAAATGTTTCTATTGTGTAAACTGGGAAATACCTATATCAGTGAAAAATGAGAAATAAGAGAGAAGAAAATACATTTAGGCTCATTTTCCGCTGCCAGGGACGATTAAATTCCTTTGTGCTCATAACAGGGTTCAGAGTAGTGCTTTTCATATAAATATTAAAAAGTACTTATGAACCAAGTAAATTGAGAGGCAGAGTGTGCTGCTTCTATAACTCCTAATCAGAAATGTCCTTCATTTTATAAATCACAAAAGTCAATAATTATTGGTCATTGACAAAAGAAGTCGCTGAAGTAGATGATACATATTCTGATAATCAGGAAAGAATAAAAATGAATTCATTTTTAAATTTTATATTTAATGAATCTTACAACATAATATAGAATATTAACTGCCATGACGAAAAATCTGTACAATTAAGCAACGTTTAAAAGCGTGAAGGTATTTTAAAAAATTGTTCATATACAAATTTCCCTGACAACATGATTTTTTTTTTTTTGGTATGCATGCATATCTTTTTCTTTTTTTAACAGAGAAACTAACTATATTACATAGTTCATTACATTTTAGGAAGTGCATTGATCTTCTTATAGGTAATTGTGGCTGATGATAAAACTACAGAGAAATACTTGACATCCTTTCATGATTTGACATCCAAGGGCCACATTTCTCTTGTGCTGTGCAAACCACTCCCATATCTGAAAAGGTCACTAAGGTTTTGCAGATAAGAGTAGTGGTCATGCAGGAGGCATGATTCTTCAGGGCATTTGAACAGAGGAGCATGGCACATGAATGATTAGTTCAGTACAAGGCACGTGATGCAGACCCGTAAGCCTGTGTTTCCTTCCATATGCCTCATGCCTGTGCTTTGCCATCATGTTGTTGACTGGAAGCTGTTGCTTTGTTAACCTAGATACTGGCAAGGGATTTTCATTTTCAGGAGGTCTGAATTAGAATGAAGAAGAAAAGTAGTACAGAGCGGAGGGAGGTTGCTTTCTCTACTTTGCCTCTGACTCTAGAACAAGGATACCAATTTCCCACACAGAAAAATCTAAACCAACATGACTGTTTTTATGTAGCTGAAATCACTCATGTTATGACTAAAAATAGAGTTCTCTTAAAGTCTTTAGCAAGGACACTTAATTAACAAAACAATCAACTTAGATTGTTTTTACTTCAAATCTTAAAGGTAATGTTTTCTGTTATATGCCTTAATTAAAACTGACAACCTTTGCTGGGATTTTTTTCCCTTTTAATGTTATATTTAATGACATATAAATATATTAGGGCTATAAAAGAGTCAAAATGGAAAAAACATAGGGTGTTTTTTTTTTCAATTTTTTTCCTTTGTCATTATTAACAATGACTGAAAATACGAAGTTTTCACTTTAAAGAAGCAAGTGCTTCCATAGAGTGCTTGCTCTGCTCAGTACTCTAGCCTAATCAGCATACTTACATAAATGGCATATATGATGTAAAACAAATATTTTCACCTATTTACATCTGAGCAAACTAAGGCTCAGAGGGGTTAATTAGCATGTCACATGCCACTACCTACCTTTGTATAATTAGTTGAAAATTATCTGTAGAATTCAACCTATTTCAGATTGGAGGAGGTTGTTATTGAAAACTTGAGATTTTCTACTTTTTTCCTACACTCAACTTGATATTTTTTCTTTCAATAGTTCAACATGAAATAATTGTCTTTCCAAAGAATACAGAAGATAATATGAAAAATGGAGTGAGGAAGACAGAAATCAATGTAGGAGATGTTACCAAAAGTAACAACATGGACAGGGAAATTGACAGACTGTCAAACTCTCAGGCATGTGAAACTGAGACCATCATAAGTCACAAGCAAAACCGTGTAGCAGCTTCATCAGTACCAGATCAAAAACTAAATCAAGCCAGTGCAGAGAAGACAAAAATGCAAGATGCAGCAATTCAGACAACCCCTTCCTTTAACAGCTTTTACGGGAATCACCAAGATCATAATTTGTCTGACCTCAAAGTTGATGAAAGTGTACAAACTTCAAATAATAACAAATCAACTCAACACTCATCCTTAAGTCCAAAAGATTCTGTGGATACCTCAAGGGAATTCAGGAGTCAGGGCACCCTAATTACACATTCAGAAGATCAACCCACCATAAAAGATCCAATTTGTACACGTGGTAATGAAGATCTTTTGCCTCCTATAGATGGGACTGACAAAAATTCTACTGTTTCTTACCTGAAGAATTATCCATTTTACAGACAGGACTACAATCCCAAACCGAAACCTTCAAATGAAATTACAAGAGAGTATATACCCAAAATTGGAATGACTACTTATAAAATAGTGCCTCCCAAATCCTTGGAAATATTGAAGGACTGCGAATCAGAAACCATAGGGTATAAAAATGATCAGGAGATACACACTTTAGGAAAGCACACTCAAGAGAATGTGAAAGAAACTGCCATCCAAACAGACGATCCTGTTATTTCTGAAGGTCCAAAGGAGCCACCATGGGACCTTAAACCTAAACCTCACTTGAGAACCGAGCATCAGGTACACAGTGCTGTGAGCTCACCTGACGATGCCACAGTTAATCCTCTGAAACCTCCTCCCAAAGTGACAAGACACGCTGCCACAGCTCCTTTTGTGCCAAATTTGGAAGATATAAACAATATTTTGGAGTCAAAATTTAAATCTCGGGTTTCAAATCCCCAGGCCAAACCGAGTTCTTTTTTCCTGCAGATGCAGAAGAGAGTATCAGGTCACTATGTGACATCTGCAGCTGCCAAAAGTGTCCATGCTGCCCCTAATCCTACACCAAAAGAACTGACAAATGAAGAGGCAGAAAGGGACACGCTGCCTCCTTCAGAGCAGACTCTTTCCCCCTTAAGTAAAACAACTCATTCTGTTCCACAACCCCATGTTAAAAAAACTGATGATGACATCATCAGTCAGAAGCCTGCTGAAACCTCTCCTCCTCCCACAGCTCCCAAACCTGCGACTCTTCCCTCTACTCAGGTAGCAGCGCTAAATCTGAAGACTTTGAAAGCTTTTGGTGCCCCACGACCGTACTCAAGCTCTGCTCCTTCTCCGTTTGCCCTGGCTGTAGTGAAAAGGTCACAGTCTTTCAGTAAAGCACAAACCGACTCATCCAGTGATGGTGCATCTGCCCAACCTCCAGCCAGCACAGAGGAAGGGAAGACCCATTCAGTAAATGAGTTTGTCGACATTCCACAACTTGGTGTGATTGATAAGGTAAATGTTACCTTTTTAAAAATAACATTCATATTTAACAGCATGACAAAAATGGGGGGTAGTGAGCATGTTGGTATGTTTGTGTGCTACTGAACTCTGAATCCATATTAATCTTATCAAGCTATTATAGGGAAAAGAGAGTGGCAATACATAGAATCTGATTATTTACTCTCAGAATTATTATAATACATATAACTTGTTTGGGTATTACTGTAGGGTCATCGTTATATATTGTGCCATTAGCAAATGTTTTAAAATTGCTTTGCTCATATATTTGTATGATGTACTAGTTTATGGTTCTGACTGTTTTCCTGTGTTTTATCTTAATTTGTTTTCAACTTTTCTGGATGCTCTGGCTTACTTTATTTTCTTCACCAATTTTACAGTACTATATAATAGCAAAATAAATAATTTTAATTATATAGAAACATAAATTGTATCAGAGACTAGATAAAATAATCTAGCATCTCTCAGTTATGCATTTTCCATCATACACATTCAACCTCAACTTATCAAACATTTTAATACATAAATAATTTAAATTGAAAAGAGTTTTAAAATGTAATTTTCTTGGCTGGGCATGCTGGCTCACACCTGTAATCCTAGCACTCTGGGAGGCCGAAGTGGGAGGATGGCTTGAGGTCAGGAGTTTGAGACCAGCCTGAGCAAGAGCGAGACCCCGTCTCTACTAAAAATAAAAAAAATTAGCCGGGCGTGGTGGCGTGCGCCTGTAGTCCCAGCTACTCGGGAGGCTGACACAGGAGGATCGCTTGAGCCCAGGAGTTTGAGGTCGCCGTGAGCTAGGCTGATGCCATGGCACTCTAGCCCCGGCAACAGAGCGAGACTGTCTCAAAAATAAATAAATAAAAATAAAATGTAATATTCTTAATTCCCCTTTTTGTCAATTCAATGTCAAGTCTTCCAATTCTAATATGTATGCTGACCAAAATATCATCTAACTACTATGTAACTTAGTGTTTGGTCAACTGAATATTGTATTTTGCTAGGTTCAGATAATTCAGTCAAAGGAGAGGATGAAATTCACAACATGACTCATAATAATCCTCATGCAATTTTTAAGAAATATTTTGTGTACTTTTACTCTGATAGTGTTTAAAGAATACTTTCATATTTATGTGACAGTTCCAAAAGTATTTAATACCACTTTTTCAAACATTCCTAGAGTAAGAGAACATTAACCATATTGCCAAGTAAAGATTTTTCCATAATTCTAGAGCAATATTTATCTTGAAGAATATTTCTTCATATATTTTACATTCATGTCTATTACTTTGATATAGCATCAGGACGACATGTATGATCCAGAGATTAATTCTTGGGAACAAAGCCTGTGTTTTTTCTTGGAATGGAATACCGTTCCTAAACAACAGGAGCTTGATTTAGATAATACAGTTTATTTAAGTCATGGCCTGAGCCCTGTTTAGCTCTTTTTTTGTAAAAATATGTATTTGGCAGTGTGAAAAAGACATTTTTAAAGATTACTTTATAACATACACCAGTTAAATCATTTACTAAATATTCCTTCCTAAGAGTTTAATTAAATTTTTGATTCTTCAATTTGGAAGTTCCTAATTTTTATTTTTAGTCTCATGGAAGAAATAAAACGTGGTCAGCACTTAATCCCTTTAACTTCCAGAAACACAACATAAGCTATTAAGTGTAGCATAGTAATTAGTATTCCTATGTTAGAAGATATATTAGATTTGGCCAATATGAAATTGCCAGTATATGACTGTTTTGTACATTTAAAAATAATAGTTTCACAGCCTAATATGTTGGAACCATAAAATGGGTTATTTTGTTGGTTTGAAAATTTTTTATTAATTTGATTCTTCTAGCCAACTCCGTATATTGGCAAAACTAGCATTTTTTGACTCAAGCACAGTAAAATTACCACTGTACTTATGAAACAAAGAGAGGTACCACTTTTTTTCCTTAGTCTCTGAGTTCAAGAGAAGAGAAGATAATGCCTCTCCATCTTCTAACTTAATTAGAAATAATTCAGTGGTTGAGGTAACAGATCTGTGTTTTTAAGCACCAGCATGGCAAATGGTGATGCTTAAAGATGAATTTTTTTTTTTTGGCAAAAATGGCCTATTCTTCTCTTGGTATTCATATAAATGTTTTGCACTTCTTTTTGTAGGACAATAACTCTGCATATAATGAACAGAATTCCCAAATACCAACTCCAACTGACTGTCCATCATTCACCCTTCAGAGACAAAGTTCTTTAACATTCCAAAGCTCTGACCCAGAACAGATCCGACATAGTTTGCTGACTGCAATCCGTTCTGGAGAGGCTGCTGCCAAATTGAAAAGGGTAAGTTTTCTTTATCATATGGTGACATTGGGTTTATAATATTAATTTAAACTAATACTTAAAATTTTTTTTTAGCATTTAAATCTAAATGGGGATCCAAAAGTTACATTTTTATGTCAGGGGTCATTTTTAAAGTATAAGCTGAAAGAGTCCAGAGTCTTACACATACTTAAAAATATGTTGAGTCTATTTTCCACAACGTGGGCCAGGTGTAGAAAACAAGTTTTGTTCATTCTTACATAAATATATAGAGAAAGTGCCCAGACTCTTATTTTTAGAAATTATGTTAATACAGTAAGAAAGATTCTTTTGAAAATACTTCCCTATTCCAGATAAGGTGTGGATTAGGTGATAGGAACCTGCAAGTTTTCCATCATAGCTTCTACAGTGATTAAGGTTACTACCACACATGGGATTTGGGGGAGAGTTTTATAAGTTAAACAAACAAGAAAATCTAGAGCATTTAGATGAGAGCTAATGCAGAAATTCAAGTCTTAGTAATGTCCTGCCAAAGTTGTCTATCACCTCCTTGCTAAGGCATGTGGGAGAGCATCAGGAGAGGAGGTATATTTCTTTGCAGGACAAACACTGAACAAGTGTCACAGGGAATTCTTTACAGGCTGATTTCCTGCGTCGTCCCCTTCATCCACTGACAGAGGATGTGCTGAAGCTTCGAGCAAGGCATCGTCACTTAGACTCCCTAGAGGCAGTCATCTCCCTAAACCTCTGTCGTCTTCTCCCATTGGTCCTCCTGGTTGGAAGCACCCAACATCCAAGACAAGAGAAGTACTTCTTATACCGCCGACTCCCTAGGCATTCATTTTGTGAAATTTTTTCTCCAGTCATTTTAGAAGCCATTTAGAGAAGAGTAAGAGACTTGTGGAGCAAGAAACATTGTATTAACAGAAATTAAATCTACAAAGGAACAGAAATGCTACAAAGATAGAAAAAATGGCAAAAGGCTTTCCGGGCCTTTCCAACCACATCAACATTGGCTGGACTTGAGTGCTCGAGCTGGTTTTCTTAGTGTGTTTGTGTGGAGCCATGAATGTCAGCCATTCCCTCCCAGAGGACTTGGCACTCCCGTCTGGGCAAACACAGAGACAAGGCAAAATATTGGGTGCTGTCAAAGTGGAGGAAACAGGAAGGAATAATTCAGGGCATTAGGTTTGAATTTTGTAGATTATTTTTAAAGTTTTCATTTAGGGGCCAGACTGCATAAAAATTTGGATTAACCTTGAATATTGAAATTGGTATTTTCATAGGTCATGGCAAATTTATATTTTGGGGGAGTGATATAGTCCCATGTTAATAAATTGTACATTCTCACTTATAAAAATTTTCCCATTTCTGATCTTGTATTAATAAATTAAGGATGAGGCAAACCACTCACTACTGGTTTTTCGGTTCAATAAATCTGACCAGGATTCTTTAAGCACATAAGTACCAAACATTGTACTAGACGCTGGGAATACAAAAATGAGCAAAATGAAGCCCGCGCTTTCTATGCATTCACAGACTTGGGTTTGAGATATACTGGTGTATCAGGAACGTGGGAGAACCAAGTAACTGCACAGAAACTGATTGCAATACCTTTGTACTTAGTGAAGATATTAATCAATTTCAATGAACTAATTGTAGAAAATTAAATTGAAAATTTCTTTTAGGCCAACAGAATTATGCAGGCCAGCAGCCGTATACTTGATGTGTTATGGACCCTGACTTGGTAGTCCTTTCACATAGAAAATGTTCATTTCTTTCAGAATGAGCTGGAAATGAATCAACAGAGAAAGCAGGCTCTAAATGATGATCCTGTAATTGTATCCTGTTTAAAACTCATTTCTTTAGGTTCTATTGAGTCTAAAATTTTCTCTTTCAGTCGGAGATTACTGATAGCTCTAAGTCTATATAGTGACACCTCCTAAAATTTTTAATGAAAATTCCATACATGATCCATTTTATTTCACTGAAAATGGACATAGGCTCTAATAAAGTTTATACAGTATCCACACTTCATGACCAAGATTTTTATATCTAGTTACATATCCTAAAAATTGTGTTTTTGTGTACCAAGACTTACACCTGTAAGAATTTTTATGGGACATTATTTGTAATAACACCGAGTAAATATACCCGTAATATCTAATTAGTAGAATAAATAGTAGTATATGCAAAGAATGAACTATCATATAACAATAAAGTGGACAAAACACAGAGAAACAATGTGAACAGAAACACACTAAAATGCGTATATGTAAAGTTTAACAGCATACAAAACCATTTAGTGATGCATCATAGATGGCAGTTATTTTTAAAAGCAAGGAAGTAATTATAAAAATCATGATAGCGGTAACCTGCGGAGGGGAAGAAACAGGGTTGTCGAGAGCCTATTGAGGTAGGACAGGCACACAATTTAAAAGGGAATCAAAAACTAATCAACATAAATGTTATTTAATGTAATATATTTACAATATCCAAATTAATGTAAAAATCAATGATGAAGAAAATATATAAATTCTAAATAAAGACCAGATTAGTAGGGGGCTGAAGGTATTCTTTCTCTTGACCTGAGTGGTGAGTTATATGCATGTTTGTTTACTTTCACTGGGCTGAATATTTATGTTCAATGTACTTTTCACACATGTATTCTATTTCATAAAATTGAAAAAGGTGGCAAAAATGAACACAAGCAGGCTCTTAATTTCTTGTGATCTTAAATCCCATGTTTCTGTCCTGTACTAAAGGTTTCTCCTAGTTTCTTTTAAATTCTGACTCTTTTTTTTATAAAACAACAATTACACTGCCAAATAAAATCTCCAGTGATTTCGACAGTAGGTTTAGATTGTTCATCAGAAAGTTGGCACTGTGTTTGCCTGTATCTTGGCACCCAAATGTTCAATTTAACTCCAGGTACCAACTTGCCTCATGGCTCTGGTTCATACCCGAGCAATTAACCTTCATTATAATGGTTGGTTCACATTAGAACAATTATCTAGCTGATTGCTCTCATGTAAATGTAGTCGTGAACATACCATGTTTTTTTTCAAGTTTCTGAAGGGTTTTTTGCATTCCTTACCTCCACTCAACCCCCATTTAGTCACAGAAATTAGTCTTGTCTTCATATAAAACATTAATAAATCTAGCTCAGTATTTTATAAATTGTTTGGCATTAAGATTTATATATGAAACAGCAAATTATTTATAGAGAGTAAGACTGATTAATCCATTATCATTGGCCTGTGTTGACACAAAACTACTTTGGCTGCTTTAATTACTTCATGGTGCCTAAATTACTAAAAATCAAGTTATCATACTATTATAAATAAAATATAGGTGTGTAAAAAAAAGGTCTGAAAAAAACGAATGATATTTAGCACTATATGTTACTTGTTTTCTCAGAATTAAAATTTATCTTTGGCTCAATAGAAGCCTGGAGGGAAAGGAAAAACTGAATGTGTCACCCAGAATCCTGTTGGCTTTTTTGTTTATTTAATTGGTCTGCTTTTTATTCATATTTCCTTGGTTTGAATTTGAACAACCAAAGAGTTTCAGGTTGGCAGCTATTTCCCTATGTTTTTAAAGTAAAAATAAATGATAGAACATTTCATAATTATGTTCCTTATGGCAACAAGAAAGCTATGTGAAATTTCTGAAAATTTTTAAACTTCAAGGGTGGACAATCAACTAGTATATTCACATCAGTAAGTTCTTAAATGTTATTTTTTTAAAGTATCTAAATGTAGTATATTCCTTGTTCAAAAAATTCAAGCAATACTTTTATAAATGTTGGTAAAAGGTTATATCCTATTAAACAAATATTCATTGAGCACTACAGTGCGTCAGGCACTAAAATAAACGTTGATGTAAAGTGGGTATAAAATGGCATAAAAAATAGATAAGAATTCTGCCCTCAGAATTTATAGGATAGTATTATAGCGACATCTTCTCATGTTTAAAAGTTTAGTAAACGAGTTTTTAAATATCAAAGGAAATGCCATTTTTCTCCAAAAGTAACTGCTCTTGACAGATTACTGTGTAACCTTCTAGGCCATTTTTGTAGTTTATAAACATTTAATTTACAAAAATGAAATCTTCTACAAATCATTCATAAACATATAGTTTTTGAAACTTTTCATCTGATTACATATATCCATACTATTCTTTTAAGTCTACATAGTATCCGATTATATAAATGTAATATAGCTTACTTGCTCCTTATTGGTGGACATTGTATATATGACACTACAATGAGTACCTTTAATTGTAGATTAAATATTTAAAGTTTAAACATCAGTATGTTTCTTAAATGCCTAAAACAAATTTTCTCTTTTACTTCACAAAGAATTATGAGAACTACAATTTTGGCAAGAATTACAATAGTAATTCTTCTATACACAGAGAATTTGGGACCATGATTACACAATGAAAAGTCATTACCTGTCATTTGTTGGCTATATTTGGAAAGAAATGAATACTGAACAGGGTGCAGATGAGTTCTCCCTTCTACTGGTGGCAACTCCTTTTTTTAGACATTTTATGTCAGGTTGTAGTGTCAGCCACTTTACTCCATCCCGGATTCATAAGATAGACAAGAAAACTCATTAGTTTAGATAACCATTTAGTAAAAGCAAGACATGAAGCACAAGGAAACTAAATCCAAGCTACATTTGCCAATTTCATTTTCCTTTTCACTAATTTATTCTGTTGATAGGCAGAATCTGTGGCCATTTGTATTTCAGTTCTTGTGAGATGATAGTGTTTAATTATGAATCTAAATTAGTCAAATTATAATCTAGAGATAAACTTAAAATATCTTCATTATATTTTATGTTCAATATTTCAAAATACACATTTATTCAGGATACAGATGATTTTTCTTTATATTCTTCTAAAGCTAGACTTTAGGAAATTCATGTTTTAGTGTTTCTGTTCACTCACAGTTTGCAAATTGAAGACTTTGCCATAGAATTTTGAAAATTAGGAGTTGATTTACTGAAGGAAAAAAAAAATCTTTTCATTCTGCAATTATTTTGGCACAACAGTTATAGATTTTACTCTTTTTTTAAGCCCTTCATATGAAAGCATTTTAAAAACCAAAGGCTATTTGTCTTGTTTTGTCAATAAGGAGTCAAGGGGAGGGAAACTTCAAGTTAATATATACCATTAATACAAAAATTGTAAAATTCATTACTTTGTGAAATTCAGTTTATTTTTCTACATTCTCTAAGGCACTTTCGGGGAGCCAGAATTAATCTAGATAAAAATGCTCTTTAACAGCTTGGCCTGCAGTCTGTTTGTGCTTTTGTCCTTTGTGTTGATGTGGTAATTTTGTAAAGACTAAAATGTGTTAATGGATTATTTAACTTGTTTGTTGTGGAAATAACAACTCTCTCATTTTTTTAATCTTAGAGTGAACATTTATTATTGATTATTTATAGTTTATTAAGTAATAAATACTAAACGTTAGCATTTACAATTAAGCAGAATTTAAAATGTAATTGTTGAAAACTGAAAATTAGGCAGCTGTACCATTTTAAATTGATGGGTGCAAAGTGTATTTCTTTCTCTTAGGTTACCGTTCCATCAAATACAATATCTGTGAATGGAAGGTCAAGACTCAGCCATTCCATGTCCCCTGAAGCCCAGGATGGCCGTTGAATGTTGCCCTGACATACTGCACTTCCCCTTTTCCGCTTCACAGATCAACTTCATACTAACGGAAAATGCTGGCAAATGTATATTCAGATGTGCACTAATATATTTTCTGTTAAAGTATAAGAATTTGTGCTATGGCTTTTAATGCCAGAAGAATTACCAGAATTTATAATTTATAATAATTTTTTTTTTTTGCCTTAAGAGCTAAATATGCTGCTTTAGAACTTTAAAATGAAGTGTAAATGACTTTCATTTTTTTCAAATGAGAAATAATCACTTTTTACTGACTTCACTTACTGACACATTCTCTACAACAGTGACTTAGATAAAAGTATAAATTAAGATGCATAGACGTATATTTGTATGTCACATAAATAGCTAGGCAAACAGATCTGACATTTGCTGCCTCAATGTTACAGTTTAATTGGAAACATTTGTAAGTTAAATAAAGCCTGTTTTGTGCTGAAAAAAGTTAGAAAACTAGTGATATCAAATAAGTATATTCAGTTCAAAAATTATTTTCCATAATGAATCACTTAGTGTGAAAAAGTTGTATATTCTTTATGTCATTATAAATCAGTGTCAAACTTATAGGAAGCTCATAGTATTTTAATATTTTATTAACATGGAACACTTGGTTTTTTAATCTTTAGAACTTAAATTGCACAAGGATAATTTTAAATATTTTCTGTATATAATTATGACATTGTCACACAGATATTACACATTTTGTGTGCCAGAAGCCTTAAAAATCTGTGAAAATGTTGATATGTTGTGACAGTTATTTCACATTTGATATGTAGAGAGGAATAGGGGTTAGTTTATGTCCGTATTGGAAAACTTTAAAGATTATTTGGAAGTCAGAAATCCTGGTTTTAATTCAAGTAAATGATAAAATTGTCATTATGTAGTTCAGATGGTAATATTCTAAATGATAATATATATTTACATTAAAGCTAAAAATGTTAAGCAAAACAATGCCTAATTTGTTGGCTTATAACTACTCTGGGATCTAGGGCTTGTTGGGGTTCTGTCCCTACAAAAAGAATTTAATTGTTCACTTACTCTAAAAGCTTTGTTCAAACAAGCTGATACTACATTTATTTCTATTAAAGCTACTGGGATATCTGCCTCTTTGGAAAATGTGTTCATTTTTTTTTTCCTGTTAAATAAAAGCAAGTTGTATATTTGGGGTGCTTTTTTTAAAAATGCAGTTTGTGTCAACCAGCATATTTTTGTACCTCACCTGATACACACATTTCTGTCAGCCAGTGAACAAACAAATAATAGTAAGGCCTACCATTTATCAGGGCTCCCTAGTGCACAGTTAAGCCCTGACATTCTGACTCCAAAATCCATGGTCTAAACATGTGAAATGCTTTGTATAGTTGCTGATACTTGGTAAGGGCATCTTAAATGCTAAATGTTGCTGCCATTTTCCTTGAATCAGAGTTGGAGAGACCCTCATATAAAGATACTTAGGTTATGTCATTATAAGCCAACAGAAAAAGGAGTGAATTTTTGAAAAGTGTTTGTACAATTGATTATCCACTTAGAAAAAAATAAATTTGGCTTCCTACTCCAAACCTTAAATGTATTTTATTTGTATTAAAGATTATCTTTTAAAAGTACTATTTTAAAACTTAGAAGAATATATTCAATATTTTCAGACCTCAGGATATGAAAAATTGTTTAAGACACAAAGGCACAGTCATATTTGATACATTTGAATACATTAAAATTTAAAACACATGTACATTAAGTACTATGAAAGCTAAAAGATAAACCAAAAGATATTTTCAATATATATGAAAGGTTTAATTTATGAAAATATAAAAATTCCTATAACTCATAAAAAGACAACTCAATAGAAATATGAGCACACAGAAAGTGCGAAATCCAAAAGGCCAGCTAACCTGGAAAAAATATTCTTTGCTAACCAGGAAAATATGAGTTCAAGACACAGGGAAGTAACCACCTCAAATCAGCAAAAAATACAAGTTTCAAAATAGCAAGTTTTGTCAAGAACATCAAGCTGTGGGAAAGCATACTGGCACAACCATCAATTTTGCACTATCTAGTGGTAATCCCTTACCATGTCACCTGAAAGAACCTACACACACGCATAAGAAGACGCCTGTAAAAATGTTATGGCAGCCTTGTGTATAACAGCAGAAGGATCCTAACCGCTGCTCGATACTGGTAATACATGTATGGTAGACTTCTTTACAACAGTCAACATGAACGAGTTAGGGTTATGTGTGTCAGCATGGGTACATCTCAAAAATAAATGAGAATAGCAAGTTGTGGAACAAAGTGTTTCTTATGATACCAGTTATATAAAGTATGCAAAATGATACTAAAAATTATGGCTAGTTACATATAGAAAAAATACATTTGCTGGTGGTTACTTGGGGGAGCAAAGAAAGATTGGATTGAGGAGATTTACAGGAGACATCAATTATGTTTATAGTGTTTTATAAGCTGCCTTTGAAAACAAGAGCTTGTTATACTCTAGATTCTAGTATACTTGAAATAGTTTATATTTAAGGGTCACATAGGACTTAGAAGGGCATGTATATATATGAGCCATTAATACATGAAAAGTCGCCCTATCCACAGCATCCACTACCCTCTCAATTGGGAAAAGAAATTTGTGGCAAGTAGTTTTCGCCCATTGTATTCTCAACAGCAAAAGTAAGATATAAGAATGATCTAGAACCAACTTTTTTCATATTTAATTTTTGGCCTTTAGGCATTTCGCTTTTCTTTTTTCCCCACTCAGATTATTTCTTTATAATATTTTAAAATTCAGATTTTATATATTGTGAAATACCCTCTTTTTTGTCTCCAGCATTCCACTCCCCTCTCCAGAGATAACCACTGTTAGTATTGTGATATGACTCCCTGTGTAGATGTATTTATATCCAATACATATCTACAGGTTTGTTTGGGGTTTTATATTTTTGCGTTTTTGTAGGGGTTTTTCCCTTAACATAAAAAGAGTCGCACTCTAATGCTATTTAGCAACTTGCCTTTTACACCAGCAATGTACTGGAAGAGCTTTGCTTTTTCTACATATAGATCTATCATATTTCAGTTAGCTGATCTTTTATTTGTTTCTTGCTGTGGTACACAGTGTTGGGTAGAGTCCAGACATTCGGGTTCAAATCACAAGTCTGCCACTCCTGTAAGTCACGGAATCTTGGGAAAATTACTGTTTTCTCTGTTCTTCATTTTCTCCTCTGAAAAAATGAATTAATATGAATAAAATAATATTATTTTAGTAATACCTCATGGTGGTGGTTGTACGGATTAAATGAATTTTAAGTGTTTGGCCCACAAAATTCATTTTTAAGAGTTACCTATTTTTAAAGCTATTAGTAAACAGGTGTTATTTATCTAATATACTCCCCATTCTTCTGAGGAGGGACTCCTTCTCCCATTTCACCTCTTCATATACTGCCAGATCTGGCCTTGGCCGCCAGGCATTGGCAGCAGAATCCACACTCTGCCGCCTTATCCAAGTCCTTGAAATGAGACCTTTTCCCTGAGACCTAAAGTTGCTTAGACGTACTTGAAACTGAAAGAGTTCCAGTTGATGCAATTATTTGTCTAATGCCGGTTTACTCTCTACCCACTACAGTAGAGAGAATAAGTACAAAAGAGCTAAGAATCAAACTCATTGTTTTTGCTATTTATTGATTTTGATAAACGACTTGAAAGAAAAGAGAACTTGCAATTAGGGGGTCACAGGATTTCTAGGGTCAGAGTCGTTTCTCTGAGATGACTTTGGATGTAAAAATAGCTCATATTTATTTGATACTTTAGCATTTACAACAAGATTTTTGTTATTTGATCCACATATGAAACAAAATGCACAAAGAAATTGCTACTTTACAAAGGTCACGCAACCAGACAAGTCTCACAATCCCACATCTGATTTCTAGTTTGCTCTTCCAGTGACTAAACTTAGCAAATGATGGTGAAGAAAATGGTGCTAGATTTCAAGGGACACCAGAATAGTAACCTGCTTGTTCTGGATCTTCACTTGGTCTCCCTTTTCTCTTAAATGTTACCACTTTCCTTCAAATTTTCGTCCTTAATACTTCAAGTTCTTCATATAGATATATTTTGTTTATGGCAAGAAAAAATGCCATTATGTGCTCACTCAAAAGAACTTTTTTGACAGGTATTTTGAGAAGAATTGTGGAACATTCTGGTAATTTGTATAGAACTGTCCTTCCCACCTTTGTAGGTGAGGACGGTGATGGCCCCAATTCTTTACCTCTCCTGTGTCCACACCTTTTGCCGTGTGACTTTGCAGCTCCTCTCAGTAAAGAGACAGAGCCCATTTCCCCACCCGTAGAAGCAGGTTCTGTGAGTAACAGAATGACGTGAAAAATGACACCGTGCCAGTTCTGAGACCAGGCCTCGAAGGTTTGCATGCTTCTGCTTGCTTTCATGGTACTTACAATGTTGCTGTGAGAAAGGTATCTCTGGGCTAGCTGAATAGTCCTAAGAAAAGGATGAGGGATGCAGGCAGCAGAGTCCCCAAATGAGGCCAGCCTAGATCATTTAATGGCCAGACTCTGGGCTTACTCTGAGGTGTGAGCAGTAAATGCGTACCTCCGAGGTTTGGTGGTTGGTTGTCATAGAGCATCAATGTGGCTATAGGTGCAATATACTCTATGAAACAAAACATACACATATGACTAACCCTAATCATAAATTCATTCAATCTGTTCAAGTACACACACCCTGTTTCCCCCAGAGTCCTACATACTATTTACTAAATCCAACACAAATATACCTCAGACTCTCTGTCTAGTTCCCAACCAGTTAAAAGCAATTCTAAATAATCTTAGTTGTGATGCAGAAATATTTTCTCTCCCTTTCTCTTTCTCATGTTGTCTTCAGCCCTGGAAGTATGAGAGCCCAAATATCAAAGTCATCTACAGCCCCCTCGGAAACTCTTTGGACTTGTCTATTTCATAGCGTTGTGAGATAAAATCTGGATTTCCAGTTAAATTTGAATTTCAGGTAAATGATGAATTACTTTTTTAGAATAAATATGTCCCATGCAATATTTGGGGTATACTTATATTTTAAAAATTGTTTATCTGAAATTCAAGTTTAACTGAGCATCCTGCATTTTTCTTTGCTAAATCTGGCAACACTACTATGTCATTGAAAATCTGGAAGTTGTAAAAGAAGCATCTGTTATGTGAGGAAACGAGAAAAGTGAGCAGGCCCAGACCAGCTAAGTCAAGAAACCTAGAAGTGGCCTTATGAGTAGCTCACCTTTTGTGCTCCTTGATACAATATTTCATCATCAGAGAGACCCTCATGTTATGAATGGGGAAAGGTTCACTGAAGAGTTCATAGTGAAGAAATCCTTCAGATGACTTCTGTTGGTGGATTTTAGATCAAGCTATCAAAAAATAATATCTTAATACTTAAGAATTCTGCTAATGTCCTCATTAACCTCAGCATTATTATCATGACAATTATAACAATTGTTAAATCTGGATGGTTAAATAAAGTCAGTAAGTTACTGAGACACTCATTATAGCGCCCAACAACACTGTTCACATGTGGGTAGAGAGAGATTTCACTTGTGGCCATTTGTTCCCTTTCTACACTTTAAGAATGTTAGTCAGGCCTGGCGCCGTGGCTCATACCTATAATCCCAGCACTCTGGGAGGCCGAGGCGAGTGGATCGCTCAAGGTCAGGAGTTCAAGACCTGCCTGAGCAAGAGTGAGACCCCCATCTCTACTGAAAAACAGAAAGAAATGATCTGGACAACTAAAAATATATATATAGCAAAAAAATTAGCTGGGCTTGGTGGTGCATGCCTGTAGTTCCAGCTACT
>CAUYSK010033718.1:0-10787 GCA_963575035.1 Avahi laniger | reverse complement strand
ATCCTTCTGCCTCAACCTCCCAAGTAGCTGGGACTACAAACATGCGCCACCATGCCCGGCTAATTTTTTCTATATATTTTTAGTTGTCCAATTAATTTCTTTCTAATTTTAGTAGAGACGGGGTCTCGCTCTTGCTTAGGCTGGTTTCGAACTCCTGAGCTCAAACAATCCGCCCTCCTCCGTCTCCCAGAAAGCTAGGATTACAGGCATGAGCCACCACGCCCGGCTAGGCTTCTTAATTTTTGAAGAGGACTTTAACTCTGCCCTCTGCTTCACCAAGCTTTGGTTATTGCTGAAGCTTTAAGTTATACCACAGAAAATCTGTATTCGGGTTCCTTTTATAGGTGAGAACCTTTTTTTTTTAAATTCAGAATGTTACAGGGGTACAAACGTTTAGGTTACATATATTGCCTTTGCACTGGCTGAGTCAGAGCTACACATGTGCCTATCCCCCAGACAGTGTGCACCTCACCCATTAGGTGTGAATATACCCATCCCCTCCTTCCCCCTCCCACCTACCTGACATGTGGAAGTAACCCAATGAATGTTACTTCCATATATGCACATGAGTGGTGATCAATTAGTGCCAATTTGATGGTGAGTACATGTGGTGCTTGTTTTTCCATTCTTGTTATACTTCACTTTGGAGAATGGACTCCAGCTCTATCCAGGATAATACAAGAGATGTTAGTTCACCATTGTTTTTTGTGGCTGAGTAGTACTCCATGATATACATATACCACATTTTATTAATCCACTCATGTATTGATGGCACTTAGGTTGTTTCCACATCTTTGCAATTGTGAATTGTGCTGCTATAAGCATTCTGGTGTAGATGTCTTTTTTTTTTTTTTTTTTAGATGTGTTTTTATATGATGTCTTTTTTTTTTAGGGTAGGTGCCCGGTAATGGGATTGCTGGATCAAATGGTAGTTCTACTTTTAGTTCTTTGAGGTATCTCCATATTGCTTTCCCTAGAGGTTGTACTAGTTTGTAGTCCCACCAGCAGTGTATGAGAGTGTTCCTATCTCTCCACATTCATGCCAACATTTGTTGTTTTGAGACTTTTTGATAAAAGCCATTCTCACTGGAGTTAAGTGATATCTCATTGTGGTTTGGATTTGCATTTCCCTGATGATTAGAGATGTTGAACATTTTTTCATATGTTTCTTGGTCATTAGTCTGTTGTCTTTTGAAAAGTTTCCGTTCATGTCCTTTGTTCACTTTTTAATGGGGTTGTTTGATTTTTTCCTTGCTGATTTTCCTGAGTTCTATGTAGATTCTAGTTATCAGCCTTTTATCAGAGGTATAGCATGCAAATATTAATATTTTCTCCCATTCTGTAGGCTGTCTATTTGCTCTAGTGATAGTTTCTTTGTGTAGAAGCCTTTTAATTTGATTAGGTTTCATTTATTTATTTTTATTGATGCTATGATTGCTTTCGTGCTCTTCTTCATAAATTCTTTGCTTAGGTCAATATCTGTAAGAGTTTTTCCAATGTTTTCTTCTAGAATTCTTAGGGGTTCATGCCTTAGGTTTAAGTCTGTTATCCATCGTGAGTTGATTTTTGTGAGAGGTACGGATCCTGTTTCAGTCTTCTACATGTGGCTATCCAATTTTCCCAGCACCATTTATTGGCTAGGGATTCTTTTCCCCAGTGTATGTTTTTGTCTGCTTTGTCAAAGATCAGATGTCTATATGAGGATGGTTTTATATCTGGGTTCTCAGTCCTGTTCCATTGGTCTATGTCTCTGTTCTTGTGCCAGTTCCATGCTGTTTTGGTTACTATAGCCTTGTAGTATATCTTAAAGTCTGGTAAATTGATGCCTCCCAATTTTTTCTTTTTGCTTAAGGTTGTTTTAGCTATACAGGGTATTTTCTGGTGCCATACAAAGCACCAGAACAAAGTAGAAATATTTTTTCTAGATCTGCGAAAAATGATGTTGGTATTTTAATAGGGATTACATCGAATCTCTAGATCACTTTGGGTAGCGTTGACATTTTAACAATGTTTATTCTGCTGATCCATGATCATGGATGGCTTGCCATCTGTTCATGTCCTCTGCTATTTCCTTTCTTAGTGTTTCATAGTTCTCCATGTAGAAGTCTTTCACCTTCTAACTGGAACCAGACAAGGTTGCCCTCTATCACCACTTCTGTTCAACATAGTGCTGGAAGTCCTAGCCAGAGCAATCAGACAAGAGGAGGAAATCATGGGCATCCAAATGGGGGCAGAAGGGGTCAAACTATCGCTCTTTGCTGAAGATATAATTTTATATCTAGAAAAATCCAAACATTCTGCCGAGAGACTACTGAAATTGATAAGTAAATTAAGCAAAGTCTCAGGTTACAAAATCAATGTAAGCAAATCAGTAGTATTCATATACACCAACAGCCGTCAAACCGAGAACCAAATCAAAGACTCAATACCTTTCACAATGGCAACAAAGAAAATAAAATACCTAGGAATATAATTAACTAAGGAGACAAGAACTTTGAACTCTGTTGTCCATTTGCTCAAAACCTGCTTCTTAGCAGAGGTATTTATAGAAAAATGTGTGAATGACTTACTCTCCTTCCATTTCTCTGGATTGTCTGCATTTTAGTTTTAGGCCAAGTCATACCATCCAAGAGCTATGTATTGGGACTCAACTGCTTTTACTCCTTACAGAAGTCCTTCTTCCCTCCTTCCCTTCTTCCTTTCCTTCTTATCTGCCTTTCTTCCTCCCTCCCTCCAACTCCTTTTTGATTTATTAAGTCACTGGCCTTCGGTGATAGGTATAGCAAACAGCTGAGTAAAATTCACTATTCTGCCTGTGATCGAGTTTTCAATGAGGCACCCACATAATATACTACACCACGTGGTCTTTGAGGGGACTTGGAGATGAAATTCTTCTCAGATCTCAGGGTCAGAAAACAATGATTTATTTATTAAAAAATTACATGTTTATTATGAATTTTACACTTGATTATATTTTCTTCTTTGGTTACTAGGAAGGATACAGCCAAATTTGCAGAACATCTCTAATAGCTGTGGAAGAATAAATGATATATGTTTATGTGCTATTTACTCTTGGCGTTATTTTCTTAATCTGTGTTTCTCTTTGATCTCATATTTTTAAATATTTTTATGTTTGTACTGAATGAATTTTCATAAACTACCACAAATCATTATGTTGATGATGGATATAAATATATTATACAAATAACATGCATAAGGACAGTTAAGCTTTCGTGACTTGATAGTTAAATCACATTCCCGCTAGGAGTGTCATGTGTACACATTCATCTTTGTTATTTGTTTTCCTCCTTTCTTTTATGTCGTACTCATTTTCCATTGTTTATTATGGATTTCTCTCTTGACTAATAGATTTGTAGAATTTCAGAATTGTTGAGTATCGATATAAAGAGCTATTTTTTCTGAAAAATTAGTCTTGTATTTCTCTAAGTTCATGTTTTTTAGTAAAAGTATAAATTTAATTTTTGTGAAAACATTTGCCTCCCTAAAGAAACTTAACTAATTTGGATATGTTTTTATCTGAGGTTTTTATCTGAGGTGGGGAAATTTGACATCTCAAAGGAGTGCCATTTATAGAAGTTTTTGAGGGTTCATATACAATGTATTTTTCAGCTTGTTTTCATGAAGGTAATGAATTCACTGTCTATTGGCTAATGAACATCTCCAATAGGATATTCAGCTGGTACTTCAGACCATTTCAAACATCACATATCATTCTTCCCCCAAGTGAAGTTACCCCTGCCATTTTCCTCCCCTGCTCCATTTCCTATTTTGGCGAAGGACACAACTCTGCACCTACTTACTCAAACCATATACATGGCAGTCAAATTAGACTTCTCTAATCAGCCACTCAGCCCTTTATATTTTACCTACTTACAGCTTTACAACTTTACAGCTGGCCCTTCTCTGTTCCTACTGCTGTTACCTATTTCGAGTGCCAAGTGCCTTGCACATAACCTTGCCTAAGCAGGTACTAAGAATTCTTGGTTGAAGAAATGAAGAAAAGAATGAATGAATGCCAGATTGTCTTAGCTTCATTGCTTCTGTCTGGATTACTTTAAAAACTCTCCCTCTATTCTGATCCCTTCTAATCCAAGTTCTACAAAGTTATCAGAATGGTATTTTTAAAATGCAAATCAGATCCTGTTACTCCTGTGCTTAAAATCTTCAATGGCTCTTTCTAGCTTCCAGGATTAATCTAGGTTAGTGTCAAGGCCTTTCATGCTAAGTCTCCTGATCTTTTTGCTTTCACTTCCCACCATTTCTCTCTACTGCCCTGGTTGTTCCATCATGTGGCCGCATGCTCCATTTCCTCCCACGAACTGTTCATTCTGCAGAATGCCCACCTGGAGGTTCTCTGGGAGAACTCTACTGACTCTGCCAGTCTGCTTCAGATGCCCTTCCTCCTTGTTCTCATAGCCCTTTATGCACAGTCTCATGACTCTTCCTGTATTAAACTGCTGTCATGACTGACTGACTTATCTAGGGGCTTTCTCTTAGTCAACACAGATTCTTTACTCCTAGGCAATATCCAGCATTTCATGAATAACCAGTAATCATTTATTAACAGACTATGGAATAGAATAAGTTTGTAGGTTATAGTCCAGTTTAACCATTCATTCCTTTAATAACTATTTACTCAGTATTTACTATGAACCAAATATTGTTTGAGAGGCTGAAGATATCATAGTGAACAAAACAGTACCTGCCCAGACAATTAAAAAGGAAGTAGACAGACATACAATTCTGGGTAGCATTAAATGCTAGGAGGAAAATGAAGAGGGATAAGGAAATTCTAAAGCATATGGTCAAGCAAGTTATGCCTAAAGAGGGGACCTTTGAGCAGAGACCTAAATGGAGTGATGGGGGTGCAGGGGAGGGACAGCTCCCAGCAGAGAGAATAGCATTCCTGTGCATCTGTTACGTACTAGACAGGCCTGTTCTAGAAGCTCTCAAGATAGCAGAGGACAAGATTGGTAAACATTAGCATTATTTATTGTTTAACTATGCAGTCTGTTCTTTTTCAACATTATCATAATTCAAAACCCCTCCTTTCTTTAATTGCTTGATTTTCTGAAGTTGAAAAATCTCAACATGGGAAAGTCTCTTTGTTCTCCCCAACTGCTTATCACTTCCTACTTTTTTCTGTGGAGGAGACATAGATTCTTATTGTTTAGAGATCCCAAACCCAGTAGGATACTGCTCCTGGGGCTGGATTCTCCTCTATCCATATTTAATCATGATGCCTAGGGTTGTGTGAAAGTGTCTTAGGTTTTTATGTCTTTGAGGTTTGACCTGAGTTGTGGATGTATATAAAATTCCTTCACTGAAACCGGATATAGATCCTACTGACTTCCTTTTCCCAGTCTCTCACCCCAGCCTATGACCCTGAATAAAACCTTCTTAAACCCTTTGTTTCAGCAACACAAAAAAATCATAATTTTGGATCTTATTCCTTGCTCTGCCACCTGCTTACTACAGTTAAGTCAGCTCTGCGGTACAATTTCCCATTTGTAAGCAGGGCAGGGCACCCTGCCAGTTAAGTTGTAAAAATTTATGTTTAAATAAGCCCCCATACCCTTGAAGAATAGGAGCTATAGGAACATAGAGTCCAAAGGAAAAAAAAGAAAATTAAAGAACATTCCTAAGAAAACTGTAAATTTGCAAATTCGTTGTCCTCTGGTGGTAGCTGACAGGTGGAGCGACAACCCAACCAAGTAACACTGGGCCCTTGTGATGGGAGGGAACTTAATACTGTGATTGTTCCGCTTAGATGGAATTGTGTGGGGCTGTGCCAGCTTCTGCATTGAGAAAGCCCAATCGAGCAGAAGAGTTTTTGGTTTCTGCATTTAGAGCTGCCAAACAACTGAGGAAAACCGATTAAATCTGGAAGGTGGCAGCTCACTAGACAGGCTTCTCCAGGCACCTTTGAGGAGAATCAAAGATAAATAAACACCACATTTTATGAGAGGAGTATGGGGTGACAAGGAATGCCTGGACAGGAGTTAAAATTTCAAAGGATGAGGGAAGTTCTCTTTGACGTTCTTCCTCATCAGACTCTTGTCTTATGACTTTGTTTGTACACGGATTAGAGTTTGCCCATGTCAACACATGTGAGTTTGATGGGAAAGGAAGAAGGTAGAAGTATATTTCCAAAGACTGCAACTGTAGAGTGAAAGATGATCAAATACAAATTTCTTTATTAGAAAAAAAAGCTTTAAAAACTATTTTACAAATCATATCAGATGTTTATTTGCCTCTTGAACATGTAAACATGCTGGCCTGTTACACAGAGGTTGAATTTTAAAAGTGTATAATTTTTTCAGGAAAGATTTATGAAATTTCAGTATGGCTCTTGTCTAAAGTTCAGTAAGCTACCTCCAGTAAGGTGGTACTTGACTCCTCTTATTTACTGGGTATGGACTCTGGTCTCACATCCCTCCATTGTACTTCACTTTTTTTTCATCTTTACAAATAATTTTGTTGGAGTTTAACTTACCTCAAAGAAGCTACGGATATTTAATTGGCTAAAAATATTCATCATTTTCTAGATTTATAGAGCTTTAGAGATCATTTCCCTCTCCCTGACTCCAGCTCCCATTTTGCAAAGAGTTAACTGAAGCCCCAAAGGGTTAAATGGCTTGCTTAGGTACATTCAGCTAGCAAACAGGTATACAGGGCCTCCACCTACATTTCTGTGTCTTTTGAGCTGCTTAGAGCTCATTATTGCATATGGTGGAGAGAGCCACAGCAGTTTACTTTATTGACTTATAAAGAATAATTAATAAAATAATTAAATGAATTTCCTGTATAATTCAAAACCTCATATGAGTCACCACCATAATAGTTTCAATCTCTTTTTCCATCAAACCTTTTATGAGAAACTAGGAAATAAATTACCACATTGAGTTTCAATTTGTTGTATTTTTCTTCCTGCCATAGAGAGTATAGTGATAAAAAAATAAAATGAGGTGGCCCAAAGGCAAGTAACCAGAAGGTAAAGAACAAAGCCAAAGGTAGAAGATTATTAGGTGCAATGACCAAGATTCTAAACTATTACTCCTATGAATATACTGTGGGTTGCTATGACGATTGTTACAATGTTTTATGTCTGTCTCTACAACCTACACTCATTTCTCATTTCTTTTTCCTAGTGTGCAAAGTTAATTTAAACTGTTAGTACAAATTGAGGAAAGGAAGGTTCTCTAGATTTCATTAGAGGATAGACTGAACAGGGATAGATCCTTGCCCCTAGGACAAAGGAGAAGAAAATATATTCTTGACTGCTTCAGACAGACTACTTCAGAAAGGGTGCAAATAATTTTTTAAAAAAGTAATTTTAAAAAAGGCATCAGGATCAAATAAGCCCCCAAAAGAAAGGTACGATGATGCGAAATGTAATTAATTACTCCTGTAAAAATGTAGGAAATTTTGCAGGTTCAATATATTTTGTTTCCTATTAGAAATATCAGTTGACATTTGTCAGTATTAGGGGTTGTGGTTTTGGAGGCCCACCCTCCTTCCTACTGTGTTTGTTTTAGGGAATAGAACATACCCAGTCACAGTTTTCAGAAGGGCTGAGTAACCTCCTTCAATGTGACACTAGTTCTGTTTATGTTGGAGACAAATCCCAGAAACTGAAGGTAACAGCATATACAGAGCGAGAGAGTGTATCCGGGAGATTTTTATTTGGCATTTTTACTGCTAACAATGTACAGAAGTTTTAGTATTTAGTGCCAGGTCAGGCTTAAGGGGCAGTTTCTATTTCTGTGTGATTTTGAAAGGTTTAAAGAATCAGCAAAAGATTATATAACAGATAATAGAGAAGAATTCTGGCTTCTACAGAACCTTGCAAAGATATGAGGGAAGGCAAACAGCTGCTTCTAGGTGGTATTTTTGTTGTTGTTTGCTTGGCTTTGTTTGTTTTTTAAAGAACTTGAAAAGCAGAGGTTCTTTGAACAAGGCCTTTGTTGTCAAAAGTTTCTGAAGCCATCAAACCAATAAATACTATTGTGAGCAATTTAAAAAAACAGGTAAATTGAGAAAGAAAGCACTTAAAAGATAGGCCTAGGGTTACATGGTGTGACCAAAACCGAATTCTGTGTCTTAAAACTCAGTTATCTAATCTCCCCACTCCATTGCATATTCTACTAGCATTCATTCAGTAAAGTACCTTTCATCACTGCAGGAGTCTCACTAAACACAGTGGCATTGGAACAGGGTTATCTCCAGACACTGTTGACATCATGTCTCTGCCCACATACCAATTGGGTGAATATTGGCCCACATGATTCTTGTAAGTGGATTACAAGAAATCCACGTTAGATTTCATTCACTTCTTATGAAACCAAGAACTTTCCCTCTTGAGCTTCTTAATGAGATACTGTTATTCCTTTCTTATGCAGGGTACAGGTTGGGGCTTGTTAGCTCTCTGAATTCTTAGGCACTGAACCTAGAAAATCAAATCCATGATTTTACTGTGCTTGCACAGAAGTTAGTGCAATTCATAAGGTTTACACTTTAGTTTTACTTGTTTTGTTAAGAATACAGATGTTAATAAACTGTCGAGTCTGCCCAGGAGGCAGAACTGTTGTTTTGCGTGAAACTAAATGACTTCACCTCCTATCCTCATGGAGTAAAAAATTGACTTCTTCACTTAAGTTTGTGACTTCTTCACTTTAAACTTCAAGAATTGTTTTTTTTTTTTCCATTTGAGAAAGATGTTTTAAGGTTTATTAGGAGATAGCAGTATCCTTAAAATAATGCAAGAAACCAAATTCCAGAGCTTCTACGTGGTAAGAGTTAGGAATAGCTCAGGTAGTAACTAACTTTGGACAATTTACCTAATTAACTGAGTTTCAGTTTCCTGAACTAGAAAACAAGTGGATTGGTTCAATTGCTTCAAGCTCCTAGGTTCTCGTTAGAGAACTCTGTTGTAGTCATACACGGATAATAAAAAAGTTTAGATGTGTGCATGATTTTATTTTCTTTTAACGGAAATAGTTTGTATTTGTCAATAGAATTTAAGCTTTTGTGTATGTGTGATTGGTTATACTTGCCTATGCATGTAAAATTTTAGGTTGTTAATAAGATACAATGGTTTCTTTTGGAGTGAAGGACTGTGAATCTGTGGGTCAGGAAGGGAGAATTTTACATTCATTTTTACTTTTGTTTGCTTATATTTTAAGTCCATACATTGTTTAAAATAAAAAAAAGATTTGTTTTATTTTTTAATTTTTAATTATTATGGATACATAATAGTTGTATATATGTATGGAGTACATGTGATATGTCAATACAGGCATACAATGTGTAATAATCAAATCAGGATAATTGGAGTATCCATCACCTCAAGCATTTATCATTTGTTTGTGTTGAAAACATTCCAATTCCACTCTTTTAGTTATGTTTAAATATATGATAACTTACTGTTTACTGTAGTCACCCTGTTCTGCTGTCAAATATTAGCTCTTGCTCATTTCATCTAACTATATTTTTGTATATTATTATTTTTAAAAGGACAAAAGGAAGACTTACAAATTATTATAGAATGCATACCAGGATAATATTTGAAATTTCATTTCAGACTCCAAATATTTAACTTTAAAGTTTATTGGTAATTATAAGTAGACTTTTGATTTTGTTATAGTAAGAAAGGTCTTTTAAATCCTGTTCTTAAGTGAAAGCAACCACTTTTGTTTGGTACAGCATTTAAAAGCATAGAAGGAAGGTTTAGCAAAGTTAGTGACAGGATTATGTAGCTTCTGTTTATTGTGTCCTCTAAATTAAGATCATCTTCCTTTGATTTGCAACTATGGGAATGAAATAGAGGTGGAAAAAATTGGTTTTTAAATCAATTAGCAATGAACTAGTGCCAAGTTTAAAATGTTTCAGAGTTTTGTTGCCATGTTTTAAATGCAAAACAGTAGCTCCCTCTTAATCTTTTTAGAAGATAAAACTGCAGGAAATGAAAAAGCAGTCAGTCGAAACAGCAGAAGACATTTTTAGAGGCTGCATATGGTAACTGGACTTGAATTTTGGTTTGAGCATTAGTTTTTGTTCTATTTTCCTATTTTTACAGATGTTTCTATTAGATTTTGAGAAACTGTAACAACCCTAGAACTAGCCTGGCATTTTTGTGGGGTTCCTTTTATCTTTTCTACTTTTCTCTCTTTATTTTTTAAAAAATGCCTTAGGGAAATTTATAGAAAATAAGAACCTAAGGAATATTTTGTTCTACTTTTGAAAAATTAGAGTACCTCCCAGCATTATTATTATAATTACATTTTATTATAGTCAATATAAAATAGACATGATAGGTTTCTTTATTTCCAGTTGTTCTGTTAAACCTTGATCATTTCATCCTACCTGGCATAATGTTTTCTAGCCTTCCCCGTATTCAACAACATCAAATATGCAAAAGATAATTTAAAGGCAAACTGCAATGTTTGTTTTGTGCCACATTGAAGTTGTGAAAGTTCTCCCTTGTTATTATCAGATTTGCATTCTCTGGCTAAGTTATTTGTATCTCCGTTCCATTCATGGTATGGTATCACTATAATTCAGCTTATTATTTCATTGGAACATCAGGCAATTTATGTTAAAGTTAGTAATTTCAGCCGAGCGCGGTGGCTCACGCCTGTAATCCTAGCTCTCTGGGAGGCCGAGGCGGGCGGATTGTTTGAGCTCAGGAGTTCGAAACCAGCCTGAGCAAGAACGAGACCCCGTCTCTACTAAAATTAGAAAGAAATTAATTAGACAACTAAAAA
>CAUYSK010033715.1:0-50134 GCA_963575035.1 Avahi laniger | reverse complement strand
GGTGGCTCACGCCTGTAATCCTAGCTCTCTGGGAGGCTGAGGCGGGCGGATTGTTTGAGCTCAGGAGTTCGAAACCAGCCTGAGCAAGAGCGAGACCCCCTCTCTACTAAAAATTAGAAAGAAATTAATTGGACAACTAAAAATATATAGAAAAAAATCAGCCAGGCATGGTGGCGCATGCCTGTAGTCCCAGCTACTCGGGAGGCTGAGGCAGGAGGATAGCGTGAGTCCAGGAGTTTGAGGCTGCCGGTTAGCTAGGCTGACGCCACAGCACCCTAGCCCAGGCAACAGAGCCAGACTCTGTCTCAAAAAAAAAAAAAAAAAAAAAAGGAGGGGGGGACAGAATATCAGCTTCTAGGTGTGGGGTCTCAGAGGGTTCCTGATGATGCAGCTTTTATACTCAGTGGCTTAGAACAGAAACTAAGGAAGTAAGCATTGCACAGTAGGAGTTGAAGAATTCTGCCAGCAAACTACTGAAGACCACTTAGGCTAATAAGAAAAGAAAAGAGAGAGAGAAAGAAAGAAGAAAGAAAGAAAGAAAGGAAGGAAGGAAGGAAGGAAGGAAGGAAGAAAGGAAGAAAGAGAGAGAGAAAGAAAGAAAAAGTTCTCAGGGTTACATGAACTACAAAGACTGAGGTCCCTTTTGCAGTGAAGATGTGTTTCCTTTTGTTTTTGTCATGTGACCATTTCTTTGGGACCATGAACATACTGGGGCCAAGACTGGGGCCCAAGACTGACCAAAATAAAAATAGCGCTATTTTTTTCTGTTCAAAGATACAACGGGCCCCACGCAGAGTACCGGCCACCCGGCTGCCGCTCGCCGCCCTCATCCCATCCTCCTCGCCGCCTGCCAGGCCCTACCCCGCTGGGGCCGCGAACGCCCTGCTGCCCCGACCCCTCCAAAACAACAACGACAAAAAAGCGCAAAGATACAACAGAGCCAAGCCCATCGCAAAATCTAAGCTCTCTCTTACTTGCATAACAGCAGGCACTCTGGGAATTGAGGTGATGTCCAGAGGTCACTTAGATGTCTTAGTACATGAATAAGCAGGGGGAGTTATCACGGTAGAACGAATTAACTTATTAAATAATAATGTGATGAGCACCTACTGTGTGCCCACCCACGTGCCGGGCAGTGTTGGGGACGCTGCAGGGACCGAGCCTCAGGCCCTGCCTTCCTGGAGCTCACAGTCCAGTGGGGGACACAGACCTGTTCTCAGTCAGGGACAACCAAAAGGGACAGCATTAGAGGAGCCCAATGGGACTGGGGAAGCCCGGCAGGGACACTCTGCTTGGACTGGGAGTTAGGAAAGATCTCCGGAGGAGGGGACAGCTGAGCTGGTCCTGGAGCAGCAGTCCCCAACCTTTTTGGTCCCAGGGACTGGTTTCATGGAAGACAATCTTTCCACGGATGGGGAGCAGGGGCGGCGGGATGGTTCAAGGATGATTCAAGCACATGACATTTATTGTGCAGTCAACCCTCTCTGCTCATGATCATCTGTATTTGCAGCCGCTGCCCAAGCGCTAGCATCACCGCCTCAGCTCCACCTCAGATCATCGGGCGTCAGGTCCTCACAAGGAACTAGCAACCTAGGTCCCTGGCATGCGCAGTTTACAGTAGGGCTCGCCACTCCTATGTGAATCTAAGGCCACCGCTGATGCGACAGGAGGCGGAGCTCAGGCGGTGATGCGATCGGTGGGGAGCAGCTATAAATACAGATGAAGCTTCCCTTGCTCACCCGCAGGTCACCGCCTGCTGTGCAGCCTGGTTCCTAACAGGCCACCGACCAGTGCAGCTCCACTGCCCCGGGGTTGAGGACCGCAGTCCTAGAGGATAAACAGAGAGTACGGAAGGGAATAGAAGCAGACTGAGGCTAAGAAAATAGGAAGTGCAAAGGAGAAGCTCCACGTTCATGGTGACTCAAGCAATAGGTGTGGAAGGAGAGGTTAGCAGGGACCCGGTTCCGTGGGCGATTAAATTCCCAGGCTAAGCAGTTTAGATCTCCTCTTGAGGGCACTGGGGAGCCATGGCAGGTTTTGAGCATGAGAGGGCAGAGGCAAGTTAGAGCTTTCGGAACAGCCTTCTAGCCACCAGACTGAGGGTGGCTGGGAGGTAAAGGAGCAAGAATGGGGCAGGAGAGCAGGGAGGGGGCTGGGCTGGGGACCCTGGGGTTTGAGGAGGGGCCTGGAACAGGGCCAGGGCCTTGGGACAGAGAGGAGAGAGAGAGGATGCAAGAGACGTTTAGGAGGCAGGACAGCGGGACGTGGTGAGACGCTAACTCAGGAAGGACAATAGAGGGCAGCACTAGATAGCATGTGCCGGGTGGTCTGAGAGCCTACCAAAGTTGGGTGACCTTGGACAAGAGACATCTCCTTGAGCCTCAGTTTCCTTATCTGCAGAATGGGGCTGTTGGGAGGAGTGTGAGCTTGTGCATGCCAGTGTTCGGCTCTGAGTGAGGTTGCAATTATACCATCCCCACTGCCATTATTGGGCCAACCTGATTTCCAAATATATCAGAATATTCTCCCCTTCTGCTGGCTAATCCCGTCTCACCCTTCAAGGCCTTTAATTTTCCCCTGACACCCCAGAAGTTCAGGTCTCCTTATTAAATGGCCTCATATGTTCTTTTTTTTTTTTAATTTTTATTTATTTATTTATTTTCTGTTTTAAAGAGACAGAGTCTTGCTCTTGCTCAAGCTGGTCTTGAACTCCTGAGCTCAAGCGATCCTCCCGCCTCGGTCTCCCAGAGTGCCAGGACGACAGGCGTTAGCCACCGTGCCTGGCTCGGCCTCATATGTTGTGTACCTTTCTCTCCCAGTAGTTATCATTTTTATAGTTGTTAATTAAATATGTAAGTACATGATGGTTTAATGTTTGTCTCCCGCACTGGACTGAGTGCACCAAGAGGCCAGGGCCAGGCTTATTTATCATCACCACTGTGTCCCCTAGCACCGCCCAGTGCAGGGCCAGGCGAGCAAATGCTTGTCGAGTGAGTGAATGACAGAATGAACAAATGAGCAAATATGTGATTAATAAGTGCATGCATGATTAAATAAACGGGTGAGCAAATGACTGAATGAGTAAGCAAATGAAGAGGAGAAATCCAGGATAACTTCCAAACTGGAAATAATCCTAGAACCGTGAACTATGTAGATGAGTTTTTCTTCCCTGGTGATGGGGGTGGGATGGGGAGAAAAAAAAGTAACCAGAGACAGAAACCCCTGCAGCATAGGCTATAAATTGCGATGTGGGGACTTTTTGATTCTGTTTTCTTCTTCTTACACACAAAAAATCAAAAGAAAACAAAAACACACACACACACACACACACAAAAAGGAAAAAAATTGCTACGTGGAGGGCCGCAGGGACCTCTCCAGGTGCAGACTGGAGGAGCGTTCCCGTAGAGAACCCGCTTGCTAAAGTTCGGTTTGAAAGAATGCAAAACGAGCGGTTGCTGTCGCCCGAAAGGTGGAATTGAACCACTCTGTCGCTAGACAGCTACAGGTTTGAAGCCTGCACCCCAGACCACTGAGGATCATCCGGGCAAGAATCGGTGTTCCCCGAGAAGCTATATAAAGTTCTTAAATCCTTACCTTTTACAGTTACGGTGGTGAAGTTTCGGAAGATATCAGATGGTTGATTTCCACAGCGGTAAATTCTTTCCATACCTTGATCACGACAGATGTCCTTGCAAAGTGTTGCCTCTGCCTTGCATGGCATGAATCATTTGCACTCACAAAACCGTCTCATTTACATAACGCCGCGCATTCTGGGAAGCAGCGCCCGGAGACCTGGCTAGCTGTTAAAGGGCTCCGGAGACCCTTTTTCTAAAGTGAAAAATCAGTTTTTTAAGAGGAGAGACTCATAATTCGGCATTCAGAAGCGCCTTCGCGGAATATTCTGAATCCTTCTCCTGCGGAGGAGTGAGTGGGTTCCTGCTAAAGTCTGATTTAGCCTGTCCCGCGAGATTCCGGGCAAATGGTGGTGGGGCTGTTGCGACACCTGCTGTTCTTTTGTGGAACTGCGGAGACCTACGGAGCACTGTTTATTGAGCGTCTACTGTGTCCCAGGCACTGTCCTAGATGCTGGGGATGACAGACGTTATCATCCTCAGCACCTAGGACATTGAGTTTAGACACTAGATACAACCCCAGTTCACAAAGTCCATCCACCTAGGGGACTCGAACCTGCAACATCATAATTTTTATTGCAAAAAAAATGATCCTTTAATATCCTGAGTTAGTGATCCTTTGACAACATTATCATTCCCTCGCATCGAACTTTTCCATGACTTCCATCTCAGAGTAAAAGTAAACATTCTCAATCCACTTTATAAATCCCTATAATCTAGCCTCTTTCCCCCCTCTGACCCGATCTCATACTCCTTTTCCCCCATATCCTTGGCTTTGAGCATCTTGCTGCCCACATCAGGCATGTCACCTCCTCGGGGCCATCGCATTTGCTGATGCCCCAGCTTGGATCTCCTTTTCTCCACATGTTCACATGACCCACTGCCTCCGTTCTCTCTGGCCTCTGCTCAAATATCACCACTCAGTGAAGCCTTCCCTGACCACCCAGTTTAAAATAGCAAGCCCTGTCACTCTATCCCCTTACCCTGCTAGATTTTCCTCCATTGCCCGGGTCACTCCCTGCCATATTCTATTTGTTTATTGTCTGTCTCCTCCCACTAGAATATCCGCTTCGTGAAACCATGGACTTTGTTTTTGTTCATTGTCGTATTCCTAAAATGTACTCGAATGCGTTGCAGATGTTTCAGTAAATGTTTGTGGGATGAATGAAGGAATATTATCACCATCCTTCTTTGAGCCTCAGTTTCCCCATCTGTATAACAGGACAAGTGCAACTGATCTCACTGGAGGAATCGTAATGGTGTAAAACTGGCACTGGACCAGGCAACTTGAGAGGCGCTCAGTAAAGGCTGTTTCAATCTTCATCTGTTTCCTGCCTCCAGCAAGGGTGCCAAGGATGGGCTTGGAGGCTTTAGCCATTCCTGGCCCCATAATCTCAGCCAGTTCCCCTCCCACCACTCTTTGAGATAGGCAAATGGACATGTTGTCTTATGGAAAATGTGAATAAAAGCATATTTAGAAAATTTTGCTATTTTTTCATTTGAAAATTTACAATATTGTCCCTGCTGGGCAAATTCAGATGCAATATATATAGGTCCCCTGAGCCGTCTTTGTTTTAGTTAGATGGTTGCTAGTAAGCACCCCTGTATGCAAATTCCGAGGCTGTAACTACTTCTTGGAATGTCATCATCTATCTCCTAAAATGTGACATGTGTCGCTAGGGGCAAGTGAGATGATTGTAGGTGATTCATGAACAAACATTTTAAATGTTAATATTTTTGTGCTTCTTTTTATTATCGTCTATTTCTGGTGAGCAATACTGGCTTCTTTCAAGCTGGTGAAGTAACCGTTCTTTCTGAAAGACATTTGTTATATTTTTAAATAATAAACCAATTCAAAGAAAAATGTTCAGTGACTAGCAGAACAGGTGGTATAAAGATCACGAAGGTCAGGAGGGAATGACTGAGGTTTGCAAGCAATGTCATTACCATGATATATTACGTACCAGGCCCTGTGTCGGCGCTAAGGACTTTATATGTCAATACAGTTATGGGGACAGTTTCCATTTGAGGAAACTGAGGCTTTGAGAGGTGAAGTCACTTGCTCAAGGTCACACAGCCAAGAGGTAGTGGAGCCGGGATTCAAACCCAGGTCTCCGGATTTTAAGACTTCAGTCTCCTCCATCTTCTCCCTGCCCCTCCCTGCTTCCCCCCTTCCCCATTTACGGTTTTGGAGCCTGAGGCCCAGAGAGGCCATTGAGCCCTATACTTGGTCCCAAGGTACTGAGATGGAGACAAGTGGGTGGATGAGAGATGTTCGTAAGGTAGAAGATACGTGACTTCGTGACTGATTCAATGTGGGAGGTGAGGCAGTAGGAGGCCAGGGCCGTATCTGGGTGTCTGGCCTGGTGACAATGCAGGCGGTGAGACATGCCTGAGTTGGAAATCAGGTAGGATGAGGAAGAGGCTTAGACATGTTTGGGGGTGGGGGGCATCCAGAGGCCGTATGACACATGGGTCTGGGCTCAGGTGAGGTGGCTGCACAGAAGCAGAGTGTGGGAGCGATTACTGATGTCTGCCTTGAGCAAAGGCACAGACAGAGACCATCAAGACTTGGCTAGTCCTGGAATGGGTGGTCTCTCAGCATCTTCCCTTCAATCATTTCATAACCTAGATGGTAAAGGAGACTTTTTCCCCAGGGATAGGGAAGGTTCTCCTGGAGTGTCATTTAAGAGCTTTTCAGTGCAGGAGGGGTCTGGAAGCACAGGAGGCCTTGGGTTTTTCATAGGAGTCTTTATTACAGTGTAAATCCAAGCTCAGGCCTCCCTTGGGCCCCATGCAAAGCCCCAGCGTTGGGGCTAGTGGCGTCCAGGAGACACCAACCCCTCACGGCGCCTCCAGCGGCGGGGTCACAGAAGTGCAGGGCGGCGCCCTGTCTAGTCAACTACAAGTCCCAGCAGGCGCCGCGGCCAAGGTGCCTCGCCTTTCCCGGACTCCTGGAGCAGAGCCTCTTGGGAGATGTAGTCCTGGCCGCTCAGGCAATTTGCGCAGATTCCCTAGTGAGTGATCCTGACACCCACCAGGAAATGGCTCGGGCCGAGAGGGGGAGAGGGTGGGGAGGGAAGGGAGATGGAGGGGGCAGAGGGCTGCTGGGAGTGGGGGCACAGGGACGCCCTTCTCATTCGGCTTTGGCTTTGGATCCGGAGACTGTGGCTGCTGCAGAGGCAAGGGCTCCGGTCCCTGGGATTTTAGCTCGGATCCTGAGGGAGAAAAGGGTGGCGTCACGAATCGGGGCAAGAGACTAGGTAGGCCTCCGGGAACTGAGGGGAGAGCTGGGTGGGGGACTAGCTGAGAGCCCAGAGCCTGCCCCTGCCCTCCACCTAATGGCCTGTGTTGGAATAGTCGCTCGCCCTTCTCTGAGAAGAGGGCATTCAGCCCCAGATTTGGGGTCAGGGAGTGTAGAAGGCAAAGCGTCCCAAGCCCTCCGCCTCCCACCCTACCCCCTCGCCCCCCCCATCACCGTCCTATGCCCTTACTTAGCTTTGATGTGGCTCAACTGACTGTTCACCAACCCCACGTACTGGTCGATCTGGGCCTGGGGAGACCAAGCAGGGGTGAACCAAGGCTGCCGCTTCCCCCACCTCCAAATCAGGAGTTGTGGGGAGTGGCCCCCCACTCCACCCTCAACTCTAAACGTAATAAAATATACTGGAAGTCAGAGATTCTAGTTGTAGGGTCAGTCGGTTGGGCCCTGTTCTGTGTCGGGTGCCTGAGTGGACTGACTTAAATACTAGTTTAATTCACAGTCTTAGTTGACTTTGAGAAGCTCAGGGACCCCCCGCTGCAAGGGAGGGTGTTAGGACTATCTGGCAGGGCGAGTATCATCTGGCTCTCGGCTGTGCAGAAGGGAGTGTCAGTCTGTCTGCCTGTCTCTGGATAGCATGGATGTCAGTCAGTCCTGCTTATGTCAGTGTCCCCAGCAACAGTCATCCCACCACAATGTGACATGTGAGGCCCCTGGCTATTTCAGGGGTGAGGGCATCGTCAGTCTGTCTCCACCTGGAATGTACGTTTGTCAATCCCTGGTGGTGTCCGGAAGAGCAGGCATTAATCTCTGCCTGTTTTCTGGCTGGGGTGGGTGTTGTTCAGTCTCAAGCTGTGTTACAGAGAGAAGACATCAGCCAGGCTGTCTCTCTCTGGCTAGGACATGCCGGGTGGATGGCATCCATCCTCAGGTAGGAGCATCAGTTAGCGCACCTGCTGTGAGTTGGGCCATGTCAGTAGGGTTCCAGCTCTGTCAGGGGACATCAGTGAAAATGCCTGACTCCAGCTCTTGAAACATGTTAGTTAGATTCCAGCTCTACTCTGGAGGGGCAGCAGCCAGAACACCTGTGAGTGACTGGCTGGGACATGTCCATGGGACCCAGGTTCTGGAAGGGAGGCAGTCAGATTGCCTCTGTTTGGCTGGGGGAGGGGAAACAACCGAAGGCTTGCCACGCTCACCTGGTGCTGCCGGTACAGCAGGGGGACAGTGAACAAACCGATCACTCCTGTGGGTACAGAGATGGAGGTCAGGGTGCTCCCAGGAGATAAACAGCTCCATCTGGAGCCCTGTCCTCCACCAAACCCCAACACCCCCGCTCCCCGCCTTGCCCCCACAACCTTCCCAGCTCACCCAGAATGAGAAGGGTCAAACCATTGAAGACGGCACCCACGAAGGTCAAGATGTAGAACAGAAGGGCCAGCTGGGGGCGAGGGAGAGGGTGAGCGGACCCACAGGGCACTCCCAACAGTGGCCCTCCCACCCCCTAGGGGCACAGAGGTGAACGTTGGGAACCCAGGAGGGGACAAGGGCTCCAGGGCACCTTGAGGGAGTCCATGAGGTCTTCTACCAGGAAGAAATGCCGCAGCTGCATGGCCGTAGAGACCATGCGGAAGGCAATCTGCTGGGATAAACGTTCCATCTGCTCCCGAGTCAGGGTTAGGTCCACGTCCAGGTAGGCCCTGAGGGTACAAAAGGGTGTGGGGTGACTCAGTGGCAACAAGCTCAGACTGGTGATGGGGCGTGGGGTGGCTGCAAACGGGCAAGAAATGTGGCTTGCAGAGAAGACCAGAGTTAGGACTGAGGCACAAATCAAAGGAACCACGTGTGGAGGGCTGGAGTCAAGGTCAGGGTCAGGAGAAGGGATCAAGGATCAAGGGTACAAAGTTAGGATCGGAGATTAGGGTTGGTGGGGGGGTAGATTAAAGGATCAGGATGAAAAAAGGATCAGATGGGTCAGGGCCAGGGTGAGACTTAGTGCCTGATTTGCGGTCATGGGTCAGCGCTGGGGTGTGGACGGGGCTTAGGGTCAGGGGCCAGGGGTTCTCACTGGAAAGGGTTGGCGCCATCCCCCCGGTGCACGGCCTGCAGCACTTTGCGGTAAACCCTGAGAGAGATGGTGCCGCAGAGCAGCAACAGAGCCACGTGGGCGGCCACGGACACGATGCTAAAGTGCAGGAGGCAGAGGAGGGAGACCATGAGGCCTGTGAAGACCACTCCCGACGTCCTCGTGTCCTTCCAGTACAGCAGGTCGGCCACTGTGGAGGGGTGGGGGGCATCAGGCTGGGGCTTGTTCCTGACCTGGCTGATCTCTTGACCTCCCTTTTCCTGTCCCACGGCTGAAGCATGACTTCTGGACCCACCTGTTTGAGCCTTAACCCTATTTCCAAATTTTTAGTGGCGTCTTTTATTCCATGCTTGTCTCCCTTCTTCTGGAAAAGGAAACTTAACCGTCTAGCAAATCCCCTTAATCTTGCTCCTCCCCATATAATTTTTTTTTTTTGGGAAACAGAGTCTCACTCTGTTGCCCGGGCTAGAGTGCCGTGGAGTCAGCCTAGCTCACAGCAACCTCAAACTCCTGGGCTCAAGCGATCCTCCTGCCTCAGCCTCCCGAGTAGCTGGGACTACAGGCATGCACCACCATGCCCGGCTAATTTTTTTGCTATATATTTTTAGTTGTCCAGATCATTTCTTTCTCTTTTTTTTTAGTAGAGACGGGGGTCTTGCTCTTGCTCAAGCTGGTCTCGAACTCCTGAGCTCAAACAATCCGCCCGCCTCAGTCTCCCAGAGTGCCAGGATTACAGGCGTGAGCCACCGCGCCCGGCCCTCCCAATATAATTACCTGTGGACACATAAGTACAAACCGATGCTTCCTGGTCATTATTTATGAAAATGGAATTGTAGATACGCTTTTTTTTTTTTTTTTTTTTTGAGACAGAGTCTCACTCTGCTGCTCAGGCTAGAGTGCCGTGGCATCAGCCTAGCTTACAGCAACCTCAAACTCCTGGGCTCAAACGATCCTATTGACTCAGTCTCCTGAGTAGCTGGGGCTACAAGCATGTGCCACCATGCCCGGCTAATTTTTTCTATGTATATATTTTTTTTAGTTGTCCAGATCATTTCTCTCTATTTTTTAATGGGGGGGGGGTCTCGCTCCTGCTCAGGCTGGTCTTGAACTCCTGACCTTGAGCGATCCACCCTCCTCAGCCTCCCAGAGTGCTAGGATTACAGGCGTGAGCCACCGTGCCCGGCCTGTAAATACGCTTTTTTACATCATGTATCTGTGCCTGGCCTGTAAATACGCTTTTTTACATCATGTATCTCTCACTCCACTGTTCCTCCTAGAATTCCTTCTTAGTCAACGAGAAGAGCTCTTAATTCATTATTTTTGAGAACTGCATGGCACTCTGCGGTGTCACCATCGTTCATTTTGTTCAGCCATGTACCTGTTGCTGGGTCAGTCCCCGTTTCCTAATTGCTCCTCTGCAAAGAGTGCTGCAAGCAACACCTTTTCACAGATATTCCTGCCTCCTGGAGCTTCTGTTTTCCACGGCTGGAACTGCTGGCTGGACTGGTTATGTATTTTTTAATGTCATAAATTTTGTCAGATTGCTTACTAGCAAGATGTCAGTAACGATTCTTATTTCCACAAACAGCATGAGAGTGATCTTTTCCCAGCATCCTACCCGGCGATGGATATTATTGTTTTTTAACTTTTGCCAACCTGATAGGTGTAAAGGGATATCTCCTTTATACCCTTACCAACACATTTTTCTATGTCCTAAATGTATTAGTAACACCATATTCCTCTCCAAGCCCTAACACACATTTCTGACCCCTTCCTGAGACCCTAAGCTCATCTCCCAACTCCCAAGCCCAATGTGAACCCTGACCAGTGACCTCTGGACCCAAATGTTTCATCTCATCCATCTAAATTGTTTTTGTTTTTGTTTTTTCCCCTTTTGACACATCTATGGTTGTAATAAACTTTGAAACTCCACTCCCATTTGAGCCCTGACCCAGAAGCTCAGTACTCTCCTATTTCTTTCGAGATCCTCTCCCTTCTCCCGCTCTCGCTCCAACCAAACTGGCCCATCCCACTGGCCCCTCTCAGAGGCTGACCTCCCTCGCTTACGCACACACAAACTCTCATTTCCTCTAAATAGGGTAGCCCCCTTCCCTCCCCAAGGCAGGGCCCTCTAGGCTAGGCTTGGGGAGGCCCACGCCAGTGGGGGGGGGAGGGGCCGGGTCGCCTGAGGCGGGGTCTAAGTTTAGGCACGCTGGGGGGAGGGGGCCTCACCCGCAGCTGTGCTGGCACGTCCAGCCTCTGAGTGACAGTGCCGCCTGGGCCCAAGGCTGGGGGAGGGGGGCCTCCCTGTTCCTGGGCCCCAAAGCCTTGTCTCTAAGGAGAGGGGACCCCACGCTCCCTCCACACCCTTCCTAGACGCCCCCTTGATCCCCCAGCCCCAGCCTGCAGCGCTGGGGACTCAGAACAACAGGAAACATATCCCAAATTTAAGGGAGATAAGAGCGAATCTGGACTCGTTTCCGCCAACCCCCAGCCCGGGTCCAGCCGGCCCCGCAAGCCCACCTTTACTCCCCATCTCGGCTCCAAGCGAGAGGCCGCGGACACCACTGCTTCTCGGGGATTTTACCCACTTCAGTGGAACCCGGAGGAAGGGAGTAGGGAGGCGGGGCCCCTTTGTACCCAGCCAATGGCTGTCCATAGAGGTGGGGACAATTCCCAAATTGGAACTCTCTTGTAAACAGCCAAAAGCAGTGATGTCTACGACAACCCTTGGCCGTTCCTGGAGGCGGAGCATATTTTAAAGTAAGGCTGGGTCTCTTTACAACTGGCCAACAGATGTAGTCAAGGAAAAGAAGAATTTTAAAAAGGCCTAAGAGTTTGGCCAGGTGCGGTGGCTCATGCCTGTAATCCTAGCACTCTAGGAGGCCAAGGCGGGAGGATCACATTAGGTTAGGAGTTCGAGACCAGCCTGAGCAAAAAAGCAAGACCCCCGTCTCTACTAAAAAATAGGGGAAAAAAATTATCTGGGCAACTAAAAATAGAAAAAATTAGATGGGCATGGTGGCACTGTCCCAGCTACTCGGAGGCTGAGGCAGGAGGATCGCTTGAGCCCCGGAGTTTGAGGTCGCTGCAAGCTAGGCTGGCGCCACGGCACTCTAGCCCGGACAACGGAGCAAAAAGGCATAGAGTTTACTTGCAAATGTCCCATGGCCACATCTAGGAAAAAGCTTTAGTTTTTCAGGGATTTGGCCTGTACAAAATCAACCTCTAGGGGGAGCACTCCAAAAGAGGGAGGAATATTTTACAGCACTCAGCCAATCCTAATGCTCGAAGAAAGGCTAACTCTTAAGTGGGCAGGGAAATCATATCTAAAGAGCCCATTGTAATCTCAGATAACAGGAACATTTTTAAAAGGCCGGCGTTTATGAAGTCTAGCCAATAGCAATACCTCTTGTCTGCTCCGCTAGCCTCTGTTCCTTTGCGAGGTTGGTCCCTTCAAATGCCAGTCCTCACACTTTGCCTCGCTGTAGTCCAATGGAGCACCCTCTCACTCGCTGCTTACCTAGAAGGTGTGGCCCCAACGTGAATGCTGATTGGACCGTGCTATCCAGACACTGTCCCCTGATTGGCTCCCGCTCCAGCTGGCCCCACTGCTCTTCTGCTTCCAGGGAGCGCTCATCAGGACCGGAGTTGGAATCTCGAGATCTGGGTGGGGATGGGGTACCCGCCTGGGGACTCCCAGAGCCCGGACTGGGCTGGGGAGTCAAGACCTCTGGCGGTGAGGACTGAGCAGGTCGGAGTTGTAGGTCCAATTCTGGCGTGGTAGAGAGAGAAGACCATGAGCTTTCTCCTTGGAGGTGCCCTGAGGAGAGACCACCCACCCCTCTTGGCTTTGGTCCCAGCACCTCGGATATCTCACCTTCCCCAGCTTCTCCCACCTCCGATCCGTCGGGTTCCTCGTCTTCCAGCGGGGTGGAGCTACTGGTGGCAGAGTCCTCCCCGGATCCCGCTCCCCGGGCCGCCCAGCCCAGCTGGTCCAGACGGAGCCTCAGGTCCTCCAGGGGCCGCTCGGCCAGGGGAGCGGTGTCGGGATCACCACGGCGTCCGGGCTCTGGGGATTGGCTCAGGCTGGGGATGCTCTCCAAGCTGTCCCCCAGGCCAGGCTGAGGGTGCGGGTCTCGTGGTTCTGAGACTGAGCGGCCCTGGGGCCGGGGGCGGCGGGCAGCTGAATCCCTGCGGCCCCCGGAGCCCACTATACCATCGAAGGCGATGTAGGAGAAGGTCAGCTCCCGGGGGGTGCCCCAGTCCTGCGAAGTAGTCTCCTCCTCCTCGTCCTCCGAGAATTCCCGGGCTGTGTGCAGCTCCCGAAAATCTGAGTCGTCGTTTCCTCCTGCATTGGGTGAAGGAGAACCATGTAAGCTTCTCTGAGCAGGACCCTGACCTGCCTAGCAGTGACCCCCTCACATCCTCTCCATCCACTTACCTTCTGTGGAATCAGGGGTAGAGGAGGCTGTAGACGGAGCTTCTTCTGTGAGAGGGAAAGAATCGAAGACTCTTAGAAGCTTAGACTCTCCGAATCGCAGAAGTGTACCAGTCCTGGAATCTTGGATGGTCCGAATTAAGGAATCTTAGAATATGTGAATCACGGGACTTTTAGAACAATCTGCATACAGACCGTAAACCTCACTGCCATCAGAGGCTCAGAGTCTTAGAAGTGCAAAGCCGGGAACCTTAATCATAGAATCTTCAAATTAGGAATCTTAGAAAGTTTCAATTCATTCTTTCAACAACTATTTATTGAGCACCTTCTATGTGCCAGGCACTGTTCTAGCCCCTAGGGATATAGCTGTGAATAAAACAGACAAGATCCTTGCTGTCATAGAGCTAACATTCTGAAAGAGACAGACAATAAAGTGAATATATCATGTTGGGTGTGGATGAGTGCATGGAGTAAAATAATGCAAGGTACTCATGAAAACAAAGGGGTGCTGTTTCAGACAGCATGGTCAGGAAGGCTTCTCTGATAAGATATTTGAGCAGAGACCTGAATGAATGAGGAAGCCATGCACATGTCTAGGGAAGAATCTTCCAGGCAGAGGGGAAAGGCAGTGCAAAGGCCCTGATGCAGGCGCTATGCTTGGCATATCTGAGGAACAGAGCAACTGATGGGCAGAGCGATGGGAAATGAGGGCAGAGAGGTAAGAGGGGAAGATCAGCAGGTCCTTCCTTGTAATCCAAAGTAAGGAGAAGATCTTAGAATGTAAGGATGATACTCTAACTGTTGAAACCACAAATTCTTAGAATTTTGGCATCTGGACACTCAAGACATGCAAGTAGCTAGATCTGAGAGTGCTGAAATCCCCAGCTGTCAGACCCCTGAGTGTGGGACAGAGAACGGTTGACATGAACTGTTAGGGCCTTGAGCTCAGAGATTGTGGGGATCAGGCCAAGAATTTTCAATCGGAAATCCAGCCCTTCAGGGCCAGCCTGGGGCTTTGCACACAGGAGATGCTCAATACTGTCTGGAAATTGAAATCTGACGCCCCCCCACCCGCGCCCCCCTCAGCTGAGGAATCAGAGGGCTGGAGCAGAGTGGGTCTTTCCCAGGGTTACCACTAATCAGTGGTAAAGCCTGCTAAGGTCCCATAAGTCCTTGCCCCAACCCCGGGATGGCTGTTTTCCGGGCACAGGGGATTGGACAATTTGGGCGAGGTCGGCGGTGCCTCTTGGGCAGAAAACGGGTAGAATTCGAAGACAAGTCATGGGAAGTCTGACCCCTCTTCTCCATCCTGGCTCTACCCCTCCATTCAACCCCTCCCCGCCAGCTGCGGCCAGCACCAGAGCCAGGGGACAGCTCCCTGAGCGCGTCCTCATCCCCGGGCGGGGCCAGGCGATACATCCCTGCGCACAGCGCGCCCCTCGCCAGATATCTCGGTGCCCCCTACCTCCGCCCTGTTTCACCCGGGTCCTCCGGGTCAGGCTGCCCCAGTCGCCGGCCAGAGCGCGGGGGGAGGGGAGAGCTTCCTTTGTCTCCTTCGCCTCCTCCCCCATCCCAGCTCTCCCGCGGGCAGGCGCGGAGGGGTTCCCGCGGAGGAGCCCACCTGGCCCTCTGGGCCCCACACCAGGCCCAAGCTTCCCTCTACTCACTGCAGTGGGCGAAGACCGGCAGGACCTGCCCCATGGCCCCCCTCGGGCCTGCATCGGGACCCCCGCCCACTCCGGCCGCGCCGACCTGGGCCCGGGGCCGCTGGAGCTCATCTCCGCCGCGCCCAGGACGCCGCCGCCATCGTCGCCGCCTCCGCCTCCCCGGCTGCTCCAGCAGCCGCCGCCGCCGCCCTCTGCTCGGCTCGGCTCGGCGAGGGCGGGCGGGGCAGCGGTGGGAAGGCACTGCAGCGCGGGGCCGGGGGCGGGGCCAGAGCACAGGCCGGGCGGGACCCGAGGGAGGGCGAGGGGGCGGGGAAACAGCGAGGAGCGCGCGTGGAGGGGCGGGGCTTTTTTACTAGAGGGGCGGAGCTAGGGGTAGGCGACCGGGCCAGGATGAAGTGGAAAGCGGCCTGGAGGGCGGGGTCTACACGCAACGGGAGCGGCCTTTAGGGGAAGAGGGGTGGGGCCTAGGGTAGGTGAGGGGCCAGGGAGAGAAAGGCGAAGGAGCATTGGCGAGAGGATGGGGCCCTGGATCTCAGAATGGGTTGGGGCGGAGCTAGTCACTGAGGAGGGGGTAGGAAGATTCTAAGGCTCCGAGGTTAGATCCCAGCCTTGTTTCGCCGAGGCAGTGCGAAAGGGGGCGGGAAGAAACGACTCAAACTTTTGAGGCAAGGGCAGGAACTCAGACATGGGTGGGACTTAAACCAATTCATAGTTTATTCAAATAATCGGGCGAGGTCGGAGTTAGAAGCGATGCCAAGACTGCGAAAACTGGAAGGGTCTGAGGCTGTGTGCTTGAAGGGATGGGCGAGACTTGGAAGAGAAAACAACCGGACGACCGGGGGTGGGGACCACAGGGGAGGGGTCCAACTAAAAAAGCACAGTATTTAAAGGTTTTCAGGTTGGGGGGCTGTACCAATGAGGTGGGCGGAGCTTGGACTGAGCAGGGCTGGTACCTGAAACCATGCATGTTGTGTTGAGAACAGATTCTAGAGTTAATTTCCCTGTAACATCGATTACTTCTGTGACTCAGTTTCCTCTTCCCGTAAATAAAACAGACAAGATCCTTGCTGTCATAGAGCTAACACTCTGGAAGTGATGTATAATGGTGTGTGACACTTGGTAAGCGCTATATAATAATTTGCTACTACAGTATTACCATTATTCCTAACCCAGATCCCAAATCCCGCTTTGAAGGTGCGGAAGAGTGGAAAACCAGAAGTGCAGTTCCTCCTAGTGACCCGACTTAAGTGCAGGTCAAGGGACAGGAAAGGAGATTTAGATAGTTTCAAATCTCACAGCGGAGGGGATTAATGGAGAGGGAGGGCAGGTGCAGAGGGTGGAGCCTTCCTGATCCCAGGGCTGAAGGATGGCGGCCCTTGTTCGCCTGCTGGAGCGTCTCCTCTGGCCTGCTCGCAAGGAAAAGGAGGAGGTGGAGGAAGAGGAGGAGGAGGGGGAGGCGGGGCGCAGGGCCCTCGACGGGCCTCAGTCTCTCCTGGCCGCGCCACGATGCACCCAGCAGCCACACGGGGGTGCCGCGGCGTCGTGGGGGCTGCGCTTTGGGGCCAGCGCAGCTCAGGGCTGGCGCGCGTGCATGGAGGACGCGCACTGCGCTTGGCTCGCGTTACCTGGGCTGCCCCCTGGCTGGGCTTTCTTCGCTGTCCTCGACGGCCACGGAGGGGCGCGAGCTGCTCGCTTTGGCGCGCGCCACTTGCCAGGCCACGTGCTCGAGGCGCTGGGCCCGGCGCCTGGCGAGCCCGAGGGCGTGCGCTGGGCGCTGCGCCGAGCCTTCTTGAACGCAGACGAGCGCCTGCGCTCGCTTTGGCCCCGCGGCGAACCGGGCGGCTCCACGGCGGTGGCATTACTTGTCTCCCCGAGCTTTCTATACCTGGCGCACTGCGGTGACTCTCGCGCCGTGCTGAGCCGTGCCGGCGCCGTGGCCTTCAGCACCGAGGATCACCGGCCTCTCCGGCCCCGGGAACGGGAGCGCATCCACGACGCGGGCGGCACCATCTGCCGCCGGCGCATCGAGGGCTCTCTGGCTGTGTCGCGAGCACTGGGCGACTTTGCCTACAAGGAAGCTCCGGGGAGGCCCCCCGAGTTGCAGCTCGTTTCCGCTGAGCCCGAGGTGGCCGCACTGGCACGGCAGGCTGAGGATGAGTTCATGGTCCTGGCCTCTGACGGCGTGTGGGACGCTATGTCTGGTGCTGCCCTGGCGCGGCTGGTGGCTTCCCGCCTCCGCTTGGGCCTTGCCCCAGAGCTTCTCTGCGCGCAGCTGTTGGACACGTGTCTGTGCAAGGTCCTGGGGAGGCGGGGCGTGGCATTATTGAGGCTTGGTGCACTATAGGGAAGAACCGCCAGGATTTTGATGGAGAGGCTAGAATACAGCTAGAGAAGGAGGGGGCGGGGCTCGGCCAAGGGGCGTGGCCTGCTGGAATGGGCGGGGCCAAAATACGGGGAGGGCGGAGCCTGAGGGCTTTGAGGCACAGTGGGAGAGTAGCAGCGCTGGATAGGTGAGTGGGAGGGATTTAAGAGAAGGGGCGAGGTCTTTTGGAACAGGACCGTTGTAAGCCTTAGGGCCAGGGCATGAGGTATGATTAAGTGCCGGAAATGGAAGAGCAGGTACACAGCAGAGTAGGCGGAACTCAGAGAAGAAGTGTGGTTACCTTTTAATATTAAATAGGACGAGCCTAGGACAAGGAGGCGGCGCGATCTAAGGGATTGGGCCAAGTGGGAGAGGACTGGCAGGTGGGTGGGACCTGAGAGAAAGGGGCATAACCAGATCGAGGAGGGGGGACTTGAACATCCGGACTGCTGGGGAAGCTCTGCCTTCAATTATCTCCCATTGGGCTCCCTTTTCTTCACCCTCTTCAGGGCAGCCTGGACAACATGACCTGCATCCTGGTCTGCTTCCCTGGGGCTCCCAGGCCTTGTGAGGAGGCGATCAGGAGGGAGCTGGCACTGGACACAGCTCTGGGCCGCAGAGTCGCTGGTGAGCAGGCACACGGAGTAGGAGGGGCAGTTGGCAAGGAAGGACTCTCCCATAACTCTTGCCTTTTTCTCAGAGCTGTGTGCCTCTGCTCAGGAGCCCCCCAGCCTAAACACGGTTTTTACGACTCTGGTCTCAGAGGACATCCCAGATTTACCTCCTGGGGGAGGGCTGTACTGCAAGTGAGTTAGGGTGGGGTGGGGTGGGGTGGAATGGGGGGTGGGGTGGTAGGAGAACGGTCCCCTTCTGAGGGCCTTCCTCTGCTCTCCAGGGCCAATGTCATCGCTGAAGCTTATTCTCAGCTCTGCCAGGCCTCAGAAGAGTGCTGGGAGGTAAGGACCAGCACTCGAATGTTTCTCTTAGGAGCATTTAATCCAGCCTCCCTACCCCTCTTAGTGGTGGAGAAATCAAAGCCAGTAAGGACAAGGGACTTGTCTGATGCATTAATACATTCTCACCCCCAGTCCTGAAGCACTGTGCTAGGAGTGACGGGAGGATGCAGAAAAGAAGAAACTGTGCTTCCCTTCCAAGAAATGTAGCCCCTGTAATGCTCTGCAAAACCCCCCATCCCAAGCACGTCCCCACACCCAGGCAGAAAAATTCAGGGAATGTTAATGACCAATTCTAAGGCCCAGATGCACAGAAGATACCATCAGGACATCTCTGAGTGTGGTCCAGGTCTTGGACGAGAGAGAGGCTGTAATTGGGATCAGATAGCAGAGGGGAATTTGGAGATGTCCAAAGAGGTGGAGGTGAGGTGGGGGTCAGGGAGGAAATGTGAGGGAGGGAGCTGGGCCCAGAGTCCGGTGGCCTTTGCATGGCAGAGAAGGAAGCTTGCTGAATATCATGTGGATGACGGGGGACCGTTGATAATTTCCCAGCAGTATAAGGAGGTCCTTGCCAGGATTCTTGGAGAGGTAAGTGACAGAGACCCAATTCAACCTGGGAAAGCAAAATAGAATTTACTGGACCATGTCATTGAAGAATTCAGGGTTTTAAGGCATGTCTGCATCCAGTTGTCAGAGGACGTCATCAGGAGCCGTCTTTTAGTTTTATTTCCTCTGAGTTGGCTTCAATCCCTTGCAGGGTCTCTCAAGGGGTAGTAGAGAGTTGCATTTCCAGGCGCACATCCCACCAGCCTGCCATGCCCCAGTAGAGGGAGAGAGCTAGCCAATTTCCCAGCAGTTGCCTCAGTGGTCCTGCGGCTGCTCCTCATTGGCCACGCTGGGTCACGTGCCTGACCAGTCACTGTGTCTCTGATTGGCCAGTCACTCGCCCACCCCTGGCATTTGCGGTTGGGGTGCACTCCAGCCAAACCCGGATGGATCGGAGATGGGCTGTGGTGGTCCCTCAGAGGAAAACAGTCCTGCTTCCAGAGGCAGGGGAGTAGGTGCCGAGAGGCAGGGAGGAGTTCCTATTCATTCATTCTCTCCCACATTTTGTTACAGAAAGCGCGAGATGGGGCGGGGAAGCTCACCCGCACCCATTCGGGCTCCGTCTTGGACTTGGAGGCCTGACAGCTGTCGTCCGTTGGGGACCCTCCGCTCAACTGGGGCCTCCACAGAACTCAGGAAGAAAATTGCCCCCTTCCCCAGCAACGTGGACCAGAGGAAGGAAGACAAGCGCTGGAGGAACCCCAGAAAGCCTATTTCCCCTTTTCCTACTTCCTCACAGAAAAGTCTTATGAGAGGGGAAATTCCACCACCATGCAGACCAGAATAAGAAAACAAAAAAAACCCCAACCAAATGTTTTTGAAATATTTGGAGTGACAGTTTCTGAGAGATCACTCAGTTCAATAATCTCCTTGCTATTTTTCATTTGTTTTCAAGGGGACATCGGGGAGAGTCTTTATTAAATTTTAATTACATAAGTGATTCCAAACACATTGTCTTGTAAAAACAAACATTAGTTGCCTAGTCAGTTAGCAAATATGTATTGGGCTCCTGCTGTGTGCCAGGCCCCAGTCATAGCCATGAACCAGGCAGGCCAGGCCACCAAGATCCTTGCCCCGTGGGGGTGGCCTCCTAAGTTGGGAGAGACAGAAAACAAGGGAACCAAAAAATGAAGTCATCTCAGACACGGACAAGTGTCACAAGGAAAATGAAACGGAGAACATGATGAGAAAATGACTAAGGGAGCTACTTTGAGGGTTTTGTTATGTCAAATTTTTAATTTTTAAATTTTACTTAATTCATTTAGTTTGTGAATGGGCAATGAATTCACTTGGTTTGAAATGCAAAGGGTACAAGATGATGTACAATGAAAAGTCTTTCTCCATCCTCTGTCCTCTGGCCACTCAGTTGTCCATCTTGGAGTGGCTCCTTTAAACAGGGGGATCAGAGAAGGTCTCTGAGAAGAGGACAATTGAGCAGAGAACTAATAGAAAAGGAGACGGCCATGCTAATACCCCAGAGAAGAAGAACATGTCAAGGCATAGGGAACAGCCAGTGCGAAGACCTAGAAGCAGGATTGAATTTGGCATTTTTAAGATGAGCCTTGGGATCTTTGTGACCACCAAATTGCCAACAATCCCACTCCCTATCCCACTGGCAACCCCTGCAATGAATTCGGAGTGGACTTTTCCAGACCTTTTACTCTGAGTGCACACATGTATATGGTACCTTAGATGTTTCACTGATTTTTTTTCATACCTATGTATCATTAAGCAACTTGAGTTTTTTCCACTCAGTAACACATTGAAGGTTCCTTCATGTCATCTACGTATCTCATTCTTTTTAGATGCTGCCTACCCTTCTAACAAGGGATGTGCAAGGGTTTCACTCTTTCCTCTTGATGGACATTTATTTCTAATTTCTTGCTCTCACAACGCTGCTGCCATAAAGATCCTTGCTCAGACTCCTTGTGCACATACGCAAGAGTTCTCTAATGCAGGGGTCTTGCTATGTGTCTTGTACGGCATTAGAGCCAACAATGGCTTGCACATTTTTAAAGGGTTGTAAGAAAAAATATGGAAACCAGACCCTATGTCTAATATGCCTAAAATATTTACTATTTTCACCTTTCTGGAAAAAGTTTGCTGACTCCTGCTGTAGCAGGAGGCACCCAGAAGTGTCACCTCTCCTATTTCACAGATGGGAAAGCTGAGAACCAGAGAGGAGAAAGGACTTGCCCAAGGTCACACAGAACTGGGGTTCTCATTCAGTTGGCTAAATGTCTGTTGAGCTGCATTCTGGGCCTGGCTGGGTTGGGTGAGCTCCAGAAATCAATGAAGTCTACTCCTGCCACTGAAGGACTCACAGCCTGGAGAGACACACAGAGAAACAATTACAACCTAGGTGGCTCAGGGTTCAAGGTCTGCCAGAGCGGGGTGGAGAAGGGGAGAGGGTCACTCAGGTCTTCAGAGAAGAATTAATGTCAGAGCTTGGGCCTAGAAGGACGAAGCATTCCCCAGGTGAAGGACAGCAGGACAGCATCCAGGCAGAGGACTCGGCTGGGACAAAGACTGGAAAGGTTGATTTTCTCACCTAGTCAGCTGGGCCCTGAGAATTGCTGGTTTTACACTCATCTCTTCGCTTTTGGGTTTCTGGGAGCTCAGGCAAGAGGGCCATAGGCCAGATTTATTCCCTTCCTCCAGGCCTCAGTTTACCGATTTGTAAACGTGGAACCGAAGATTTCCCAGGGCTAGGGCACCTCACTCAGGCCAGGTGGCGCTCTATGGAAGGGGCGCGACCGCGCGAGTGACGTCACTTGGGGCGGGGCCTGCTGGACCCGCTGCGGAAGCCTGGGAGGGCGTCTGGGCTCAGCCCCGAGCCGGCCTATGGGGGAGGGGGCTCCCGGGAGCCGGCACCTGGGAGGGTCTCCCAACCTCTCTGCCCTTCGGATCGCTGGGATGATCCCGCCGTCCTCCGCCAGCGAAACTGAGTCATAGCGGGGCATGCTGGGGCAGGGGGTCAGGGGCTTTATCCACACAGGAACCTGGCGTCCCGTCCCCACCCCGGGCCAGCGCAGGACCCCCCTCCCTTGCCCTCCCGGCCTGTCCCCACCCCCACCCCCGACCCTGCGGCTGTGAGTCAGCGGCCGACCGCGCCCCCTCGGCCCACTTCCTCCTCACCTTCCCGGGGCGGGCGGGGGGCAGCGAGAGGGGTGGGGCCCTCCCCACCCTTCCCCTCCTGCGCGGGGGAAAGGGGCTCACCCCTTAGCAACCCCACATAAATTAAGAGAGACGTTGGGGGTTCCAAAGGTGGAATTTAAGGGAGAAAATTTGAGACCACTTGCTTAACCAGAGGGTCCTTCTCGCCCCCCAGAATTGAGCAGAAGATTAAGAAATGGAGAAGTCCATTGGAGAGTAGGACGGGAGGGATCCGGCCATTGAGAGTCCCCCAAGAATTCCCACAGTGGGAGAGAACTAGGGATCAAGGGAGGACCCCTTCCCCTCCATCAAACTTGCCCCCCAGTTTGAGGGTGACGCCCAGGGTGCACCCGTATGCAGTAACGCTACAGAAAGAGGGAAATTGCGGAAGTCGAGGGTTCCGAGCTGCCCTTTTAAGCGCCCTCCATCCCCCGCCTGGAGGTGTTCGCGGCCCCTTTAAGGCGCGGGGCATTGTGGGTGCGGGGAGTGGAATTTTGGAACGAAATGTAGCGAAGAGAAGTACAGTAGTAAGAGTAACATCGTAGCCGCCGCCGGCCGAGGGGGCGCGCCGGGTAGGGGAGGCCGCACCCCCTTTCTGCCGCAGGGGTCCCCCCATCAAAGCACCAGCGGGAGGAGGCGCCGCAGGACCTGTCCCGGCCGAGTTCTCGTTCCCCTCCAGGAAGCCGGACTCTATGGGGCGGGACCCTGGGGGAGACTGAGCAGAACCTGGAGCCAGCCCCGTACCCCTGAACCTCGAGCCAGGGGCGCCCCGGGAGCACCCACCCCGTGGGCGCGCCGCCCGCCCGCAGAGCAGCCATGAGGTGAGCCCCCGCACGGCTTCCTGACCCTTCCCCGCCCGGCGCGGGCTCCCCGCCCCGCCTTTGTCCCCCTCCCCCCCAGCTCGCTCCCGGCTGGAATTTGGGGACAGGCAACTGGGACCCTCAGATTTGGGTTGAATCTCCTTGGACGGGCTCCAGATATTGACCACCTCCCCACTACTCCCAAGGCTCAGGGTGGTGCCGGTAAGGCTCTCCTGGGAGCTCTCAGATTTGGGGGGCGCTCCGAGGACTCCCAAATTTTAAAGACTTTTTCTGAGGACCTTCAAGTTGGTAGGTACTCGCCGCAGGGATGCCAGGATTTGGGTAGGGCTCACTCCCCCTAAACTTCAACTTGAGGTCCAGGAGGGATGGTGGGGTGCCGGTTTGGGAGAGCCTGGGACCTAGAAGGGAGACTGGGACGCAGACCCTGTTTGCAGGGTCCCCGTTTACGTGGCGCTGGAAAGTCTCCCCAAGTGAGACTGCCCTCCTTAACTTCGGGGGTGCTTAACCCCCTACATTTTGGGGGGCACTTAGATCCTCCTGGGGAGGAGGTTGGTGTGAACCGACCCACAGACCCAGACTCGGCGTCCAGGGTCTGGTCGGGACTCCCCTCCCCCGTCGCTACACACACACAATCTGCTTAAAACGGGCCATGCCTAGGAGCTAGCGAGCGCTCAGCGCCGAGGGCGGCGCCCAGGCCCTGGGCCAGAAGGGTGGCCTCTCTCCCCCACCTGTGCGGCCCTGGGGAGGGAGGGGGCGCGGCAGCTGGGAGAAGGGGGGCCTTTGTCTTCCTGACTCACCTGTCGAGACAGCTGGCGTGGGGGGGGCGGGCTAGGAGCTCTGTGGGCAGGCTGCTTTCCCCGCCACTGCCCCTCCCGCTTTGCTCACCATCCCCCCCCCAGCCACCCAGAGCCCTGGGGTGGGAGAAGGGGCGCTGGAAAGCTTCAAGGTCATAGCCCTCTTCCCCAGAGACCCAGGCTTCCCAGATAGTTCCAGCTATCTTCCCAGGAATTTAATCCTGGGGGTGGAGGGACCCAAGGGACCCAGGGATTATGTCTCGCCCGGCCTCTCCCGAACTCCTGGGCTCACCTGAGGGCGGGGCCCGTGCAGGCTGGGGGACCCAACTAAGCCCCCTCCATCTCCCCTCCCTTGGCCCCCGTGATCTCTCCCTGGGGGCAGAAGCCTGACAATACTATCTCCTTTCCTCCGCTCTCTCTGGGACTTCCTGCCCCAAAGCCCCCAGGCTGAGGGGGAGGCCCCTGGGGATGACTGGGGATTAACCCCTTGATGTCCGCATCCTCCAACTTCCTCCGCGTTTCCCACACCCTTGCCCTCTGACATCTGGGTGGCATTCCTTTTTATGACCATTAGAGAACCCTCCTTCCGTGTTTGCCCCTTCTGATGTGAAAGCAATTGTTGGAAAATTTGGAGCAAGGGGACACCCACAGACACCTCAAGACTTCCTGCCTGTCTTTTCCCCATTATAGCAACATCCCTTCAAGGTCTGCGCTGGAGAGGGGCAGTTTGCGGAGCGAGGCTCTTTTCCTTCACCCTCTTCCTCGGGGACTCTTCTCTCCCGCTGCCCCCGGCCCCGCCCCTCACCCCCACCCCCCGCGTTTCCGGTCCCAGGCACCGTGGAAGGCGGATGGCGGATGTCCGAGTTAGTGCTGCCTCACTCACTGTGAGACCGTAAAAGGGCAGGAGCAGTGTCTGGGCCGGCCTCCTGCCTTCCCCGCCACCGCCGGCGCTGGAGGCCCGGGCCCTCCCGCAGGGGCCCCCCTCTTGCTGTGGCCTGGCCAAACCTCCCGCGTCCTGGGGGGTGGGCAGAACTTGAACAGATCCCTGTCCTCCCAGAGGCTTACTCCCACCTTCGCAGGGGTCTCCCGAGCAGGGGTCACACCCAACTTCCCGGGCTGCGTCCCTTCTCCAAGGACAGCTAGGATTCAAAGCGCCCCACGCCCCTATTCCAAGCTGAGGAAACTGAGGCTCAAAGACAGAAAGGACTGGGCAGTATCCCTCAGAAATTCTTAGGCAATGCTGGGGGGCGCGGGGAGGGAGGCTGGGATCAGCTAATTTCTGACTGTTTGGCTGGGGACAGCCCTGGGGGCAGTTGGAAGAGAGACGTTAAGATGGAAAATTACAAGATATAGCTCTTTTTCTCCCAGTTTGACAAATATTTATTGAGTGCTGAGTCCGGGACTCAGAGCTGGGATTCTGGGAAGGTGGGGAAGCGGGACAGAGGTCTGAGAACCTTAGGGCAGAAGGGACTCGGGAAGAATCTGGGTCCATTTCTTTCCTCTTCCAATAGTGGTTCTTACTGTTCTTATTTCACGACAAGAGACCATTTGATCAAGCATCTACTTTGTGCCAGGCACTGTATTAGGTGCCTGATTTAATTTAATCCTCACGACCATGGTAACAATGATACTATTACAGTCTCTTGCCCCTTAACCCACTCTACAGATGGGAAAACTGAGGCACAGAGAAGCAAATTGCCTGTCGCAGTCAAACTTGGTTTTTTCTTTGGTGAAACAAAGTTTATCGAAGAAGGACAAGATAGGTTTACAGAGGAAGATCAAGATAGAGGTTTACAGACCAAGAGCAAGGTACAGAAGTGCCACAGAACTACGACGGGCCTCTTGTCATTACCAAAAGGCCAAAGTCAAACATTTTGGAAGTGGCCAAGCTTGAATTTGAACTTGGCCTGTGTCCAAACTATTATGCTATTAAAGAAAACGAACATAAAACCTGTATTTTAAAAAAAAATGACAAGTAACATGCTTTTCACTGTAAAAACACTTAACGTAATTGACGTAAGCAAAAAGAAAAATAGGAACTTTTACCTTCTGTTCACTTACGGGAAACTGAGGCCCACCAGGGAAGAGGGACTAGAGTGAGTCCGTAAGAGACCCACAGACCCTAGATCTGGTTCTCTACCTAGGGCTGCTTCAAAGATTTGTAGTTAGGGAAGGCTGTGTATGCGTGTTACAAGTTTTATGGTATAAGGAGGCTACGGGGTAAGTCTTGGGGGTGGGGGTGGGGTGAAGGGAAGCAAGGGCAAGTCTAGTCTGGAAGGTTTATGTAAACTGGTGTCACTGTATTGATTACCTCCAGTGATGGGAAGCTCTTTCCCTCCTGTTTTGACTATCGGCTCCCACGTGTGGAGTGTGTGGCAAGTTATAGATCCTTAGGTTAGGGATTTTTCATCCATTATCTCTTTTAATCCTGACAACAAACACAGTTATGGTTTCCAGGGCTGGAAACTGAGGCCTAGAGAGGTGAAGCCACACAGCAAGGAGGTGACTTGAACCCTCCTTCATCCACCATGAGCTAGAGTTTTCTAAGGCAAGGGAACTTGCACAGAGGGGTGGGTCATAAGCTGGCTGGGGAGTAAGGCTCTTTCATGTCGAATGCAGGGTCCCCCTGGGGACCACTGGACTCAGGTGGACCCAGTTTTAATTTCACCCCCACACACTCCCTAGCTGTGGGATTTCCAATTCCAGCTTTTGCCTAGTTTATAGTTTCTTGAACTTAAGTAATGAATTCAGTTTTTACAGGTAATTCCAGCCCATGATAAAAAGGAAAAGTTGTGAGGAGAGCTAAGGGTAAAAAACAAAAAGGAAAAGAGATAATGAAGCGGTTTACAAAGGTAAACAAGCCTGACTGTGGTGGCTCACACCTGTAATCCCAGCACTTTGGGAGGCTAAGGCAGGAGGATCACTTGAGGCCAAGAGTTCAAGACCAGCCTGAGCAACATAGCGAGATCCCATCTCTACAAAAAATTTAACAATTAGCCAGGCAGGGTGCTGCACGCCTGTAGTCCCAGGTACTCAGGAGGCTGAGGCAGGAGGATTGCTTGAGCCCAGGAGTTTGAGATTGCTATGAGCTATGATGATGCCACTGCACTCTAGCCTGGGCAGCAGAGCAGGACTCTGTCTCAAAAAAAAAAAAAAGGTAAATAGTGCAAACGTCTATTTCCTCCCTCCCCAGTCCCCAAGTTCCCCTCCGCGGAGGCAGCCACAATTAGTCTCTTGAGAAGCAGCCTGTGCATGTATCACCACTCTGTGTGCAGATATATTTATATCCTCCCCACCTTTTTTAAAAAAAACCTCTCATCCACACTACTTTGTAGCTTGCCTTTAAAAAATTTCAGCTTAGCCCTTTCTTCATCATTAAATGAACTTGGATGGACTTGGGTTCAAATATGAGACCCTTCTGTTTACTTGCTGTGTGATCTGAAGCAGGTGTCTTACGGTTCCTCATCCGTCTCAAGTATAAGCTTCAGAGTCTGCTGGAACCCAGCACCTAGAACAGTGTCTGGGACCCAGGCTGACCAGCAAACGTCAGCTGCTGTTGGTGAGAGTTTGCCTTTTTGCAGATGTTTGACACTTACTGAGTGCCCGCTACGTGCTGGACGCCATTCTAGGTTCTGGGACACCGCAGTGAACAAGACAGACAAATCCTTGCCCTCGCGGACCTGATGTTTTGGTAGCGGAGACAGATAATAAATCGCTATTATGTCGGGCAAGGATCACTGCCGTCAAGTGGGCAGCTGGGGACGTGAGGGACAGGAGCTTTTCCAGATCGGGTAGTCAGGGAGGGCTTCTCAGAAGAAGTGACATGTAGGCAGAGACCTGAAGGAGGGGAGCGTCTAGACTCCAGGAAGAGCAAGTGCACAGGCCTGAGTCGGCTGAAGGAGCAGCTGGGGGGCCTGGGGAACCCGGGGCGGGGGAAGACACGAGACCCAAGAGCACACGTATCAGGCAGGCCGTGGAGAGAACTTGCTTTTGATTCTGCAGGAGCCGGAATTTCTGAAAAAAGGAGGGACATTCTCTGCGTTGTGTTTTAACAGGATCCTTCTTCTATAATGGGGACCCCGCATCCTGGGAAGGGCAGGACTAGCCCAGGGTCACCCCAGCAGGCACCCAGCTCTCCGGCCAGGCCAGAGCCTGAGCAGGGCAGGGCCGCCTGGGAGAGCAAAGTGCAGCCAGGGTGGGGCAGCGGCAGCCCTGGGCGCCTGGCCAGAGTCTGCCCTGGGTGTGGGTGAGGCCTCAGCCCTGCTCTGCCAGGGCCAGCGAGAGCCAGAAACAGCCCCCGAGGCTGCGCTTGTCTGGAAAGGGCACCCGGAGTTCGGGTAGGGCCCGCACAGCCCCTGGTGGCTAAGACTGGATTCGGGAGCCAGGTGGCCTGGATTCAGATCCTCACTCTGCCCCTCACTAGCTGTGTGACTGCGGGCAAGTCACTCAACCTCTCTGGGCCTCTGTTTATAGTTCTCATCTGTAAAATGAGGACGAAATAGTGTCCATCTTGAAAGGCTGCAGGGAGAATCAAATTAGTGACTCTGGGGAAGGGACTTGCTGTGCTTGGTAAGAGGAAGATGCCTCAATGATGTAAATTTGGGGTGCTAGGCTCACCCCACTCTGTGGACCTGGAACTGGGTCTGAGGGGCTTCCCCTGCCCTGACTTCCTTAGCGTCAGCATCACGCCCAACCCCCCAGCCCTGGTAGGGGCGGCCTTTGCGGGGGGGTTATAATTTCTCTCCCCCGAAACCTCTGACCGCCAACTTCCTCTTTTCAGGAAAGAGCCCAGTGGGGGTGGGGCAGGGCAGAGACCACTGCTTCCCCTCCTGTGTGTGACCTTGGGCAAGTCACTTCCCCTCTGAGTTCCTGTCTGAGCCTGAGTTTCCTCATCGGGGGAGGAGGGACTGAACCTCCCAGAAGAATGGATTGGTGGAGGGTCCCAAGGGACATAGCTGTCCAGGGCCCCGGGTGCCCGTGAGGTGGATACTGACAGTCACGGAGCGCTCAGTATGCGCCAGGTGCCATCCCAAGTGCTTTCACTGCCCAGACTCATTTACTCCTCCCCACTGTCTTGGGAGGGGGGACTGTCATTTTCCCAGTTTGCAGGCGACCAAGATGGGTTCTTAAGTGGGAAGTTGACTTCCCTGAGTCACATGGAGTAGGGATTTGAACCCAGGGCCGTGGATGTCAGATCCTGACTCTGAGCCAGTTTACTGATGCCTGCCCCCAAAGCTGAGCTGAGTCAGACGGTGTTCCTCCAGGAAGTCCTCCCTGACTCCCCAGGTTGGGGCAGGTGCTCCCTCCGGGCACCCCCAGTGCCTGGGCTCCTTGGTCCTAGTCCTGGGTTGTCACTGTCTGGGAATGAATCTGTCCCCGCACTGGACTGTGAGTCCCGGGAGGGTGGTGCTAGGGCTGTCTGGGTCACTGCTGTGCCCTCATCCCCAGCCCCACCCAGCATGGGCGTGACACAGCTGCCAGTGTCTGGGGAGTGTCTGCCGAGCTGGGTGGGTGGGTGGATGGGTGGGCGGCAGGGGCCCCTCCTGGAGGAAGAACCGGGGTCCAGCATCAGTCCCCAACTTGCCGCAGGCCTCACACCCTTCCCCTCCCCGAGCCTCAGCTTCCTCCTCCTGCCTGAGCGGGAGCCCTGTCGGGGCGGGTGTCCAAGCACCCTGGTAGAGATAGGGAAACTGAGGCCAGGCAGGCGCTGTTCTCTAGGGCAGCTCAGGGCTCACGTCCCCTGTTTGTGCGTCAGCCTCTGTCTCCTGATTGCTGTTTCTGTCCTAATCGATCGGGGTGTCCCTCCCTCTCTCTGTCCGATTGTCTCCTTCTGCCTCTCTGTGTCTCTCTCAATCCCACACTGTCTTTGTCCCTTCCAATGTCCCAGGGAGGCCCCGATGAGAAGGTGACCGGCCCCTCTCCTTTTGTGTCTCTCTTCCTGCAGTGAGACGGCCGTCTGTTCCAGCCGGGCCACTGTCATGCTTTATGACGATGGCAACAAGCGATGGCTGCCCGCCGGCACCGGTCCCCAGGCCTTCAGCCGCGTCCAGATCTACCACAACCCCACGGCCAATTCCTTCCGGGTCGTGGGCCGGAAGATGCAGCCCGACCAGCAGGTGCCACCTCCCTCCAGTCCCTCCCTCTCTGTGGGTTGAGCCCCCACCCCTGCGCCTACCACCCCTCACCCCCATTCCCCTCCTGCCAGGTGGTCATCAACTGTGCCATCGTCCGGGGTGTCAAGTATAATCAAGCCACCCCCACCTTCCATCAGTGGCGCGACGCCCGCCAGGTCTGGGGCCTCAACTTCGGCAGCAAGGAGGACGCAGCCCAGTTTGCCGCGGGCATGGCCAGTGCCCTAGAGGCATTGGAAGGTTAGAAACCGCCGGCAGGCGTGGGGCAGGCAGAGGGTACCCCCACAGGCTGCTGTTCAGGCTGCCTCTTCACCACTCTGGGTCTCAGTCTACGCATCTGTAAAATGGAGCCAATTCATTGCTATGGCGGGAAACTATCATGAGGATTCTTGGCGGCTCCTGTGTGCTCTGTGTGCACCTATGTATGAAACGTACGACTCCTAAGGGTACGGTACACTCCATGAATTTTACACACGCACGCTCCTGTGGGCCCACCTCCTACATCAAGACATAATTTGCAGTCCCCAGAAGGCTCCGTGTGTCCTTTCCCCAGGTACCTGTTGACAAAGTCTACAGCTGGTATTTCTTAAACCTTAATGTGTAGACAATCATCCCAGGGTGTGATTAGAGTGAAGCCTCTGGTGCAGGCGGGCTGGGTGGGGGCCAGACCGCGTTTCTAGCAAGCGTCCTGGCTTGCAGGTCCACAGACGGGACTTCGAGCAGCGAGGCTTAGGTGACCGCTGTACACCTGGGGTCTGGAGTCACTGCTGCAGAACTGAACATCAGATAGCGGAGGCCTTTGCCTCCAGGGGCAACCTCAGTGCTAGTGAGGAAGGGGCTTGCTCGTCTGGGGGCACACAGGAAAGTACCATGGGCAGTTCAGGTACCAGGGCACAGACGCCAGGGGTTGGGTGACCAAGGGTCCCAGGTGGGGGTCCAAGCGGCTATAACAGTGGTTAAGAGTCTGGATGCTAGAATCAGCCTGAATTCAAGTCTTGTTCCTGAAAATTGCACCCTGCAGAACTTCGGGGCCAGTGACTGTCCCCTGGGCCTTACCTTCCCCACCTGCCACTGGGGCATCCTAACAGCACCCACCTCCTGGCAGCTCGGGCAAGGGAAGCTGGTGCTGCCCCCACCTGGGCCTGCAGTGTCAGGGTCGCAGGAAGAAGGAAGTGAGCGCCTCTGGGCAGGGTTCCAGTGAGGCTGGGGGCGCTGACTCATCCCTTTCTGCTCTCACCTTCCAGGAGGTGGGCCTCCTCCGCCCCCAGCACCTCCCACCTGGTCTGTCCAGAACGGCCCCTCCCCGGAGGAGGTGGAGCAGCAGAGAAGGTGGGGCAGGGCCCTGGGGGCGGGGGAATGTTCCAGAACCCCTGACTCCTCTAGTTCACCACCCCTCGACTTTCAGCTTCCAGAATGATCCAGCTCCCAAGGGATTAGACGCTGACAGCTTTCAGAAATCCCCACCTCCCAGAGTTCAAGAAACTCCTGACACTCAGAGTTGTAGAACCTAGCAGTCCCCAATCCTGGTCCCCCAGATCCCCGGAGTTCGGAATCTGGTTGTTGAAAGAATCTTGGGCATTGTACAGTTCATGTGTTTTTGGCAATTTGATGACTAGAATGCTCGAATATTCTCTCCCTGTCCCTGGTCCCCACCTCCCCCCCTTACTCGGGCCCCTGGGGAAGGAAGGCTTGGGTGCGGATTAGGAGCTGGCCTCATGGGAGATCTCTGAGAGAGGCCGGGAGGTCACAGAGCCCTTCACTGGCCATCCTGGGGCCCTGACTGATGGCAGCTCTATCGCCTCCCCTCCCCCTGCCCCGCAGGCAGCAGTCTGGCCAGCCGGAGCTGGAGCGCAGGGTCTCCAACGCAGGTGACTGTGGGAAGGGCCTTGAGACTTCCTGGGGGAAGGGGTGGGCCTCCCTGGGGGAAGGGGTGGCCATCTGGAAAATGAAGAAAGAGGCTACTCTCTCTCAGCAACCCCTGTTTTCTGTTTCTTCCAGGAGGCCCACCTGCTCCTCCAGCTGGGGGCCCACCCCCACCGCCAGGACCTCCTCCTCCTCCGGGTCCTCCCCCACCTCCGGGTCTGCCCCCCTCCGGGGTCTCTGCTGCAGGACATGGAGCAGGGGCAGGCCCACCCCCTGCACCCCCTCTCCCGGCAGCACAGGGCCCCAGCGGTGGGGGGCCCGGGGCCCCAGGCCTGGCTGCGGCCATTGCTGGAGCCAAACTCAGGAAAGTCAGCAAGGTGAGGGAGGGGTGGGGAGTGGCAAGGTGTGGGGTGACCGGGGCCCTGATACAATAATGGATGAGGCGGGGTTGCCTGGAGGTGTCAGAAGGACAGGGAGCCCAGGAGACTTGCCCCTAAGCCCCTCCCCTTTTTAATTTCTGCAGCAGGAGGAGGCCTCAGGGGGGGCCTTGGCCCCCAAAGCTGAGAGCGGCCGAAGCACAGGCGGGGGGCTCATGGAAGAGATGAACGCCATGCTAGCCCGCAGGTGAGCCCGAGCCTGGACCCCCGAATCACCTGCAGAGTCCGGTTCGGATGGGGGAGGGTTCTGATTCCTGTTTTGTTCATTTCTTTTGGTGAAAGTTCCCCCTTTCATAGCCAGATTAGGCTATAGTGCTGGGGATTGTCACCTCCTGAGATGGATGAGGCTTGCAGCCACCTAGGTAGCCTGTAGAATGCTCTGAAACCCAGAATTCTGGAAACGCAGATTCCGGCATTCGAACCCAGAGCCTCCACCCTTAGAATTTATGATTCCAAATGGAAGAATCAGAACCCCTCACCCTAATTCTAGAACAGGAATCTCTTGAGCTTCTAAAAGTTTCCTTAGCTTTCCCAAGTTCCAGAACTCGACACCCTAGAAACCACGTTTCTAGAACTCTGAGAAGGGGGAATCACTGGATGGCTGGGGGAGAACTAAAGCCTGTTTTTGCCTTTCCCTCCTGCAGAAGGAAAGCCACGCAGGTCGGGGAGAAACCCCCCAAGGATGACTCTGCCAATGTAAGTCAGGGGCTCTTCTTGGCCTGCACACCGTGAGGATAGGGATATTGGGGGGCGGGGGGCAGATAGGGCAGGGCTGCCTTTCAACCTGGAAGAGGAAAGGGGCAGAGGTGAGGCAGGCGCTGGTTCATGGCAGTTTTATTTCCCACCAGCAGGAGGAGCCAGAGGCCAGAGTCCCAGCCCAGAGTGGTGAGTGAGCGCCCAGTCAAGAAACTACACAGAAACTACAAATCCCAGAATGCCTTGTTCTCACACATACAGCGCCCTCCTGGGAGAGTCTGTGCAAATAGTGCTGGGGATTGTAGTCTCCTGAGAAGGGTCTTTGACCGTGGGCTGATGAGGCTGGGGGAGAAAGAGCAAATGGGGGCAGTCCTTTGCCCTTACCTTTCTGATTTGTTACCTGTCCCCCAGAATCTGTGCGGAGACCCTGGGAGAAGAACAGCACAACCTTGCCGAGGTGGGCCATCCATACTGGGACCCCACCCCCCAAAATTGTGGGACTTGCCCAATTTATAGGGAGGAATGCTGCGACCCCTGAAATGGGAGGCAGGGGAGGGAGGTCCTCTCTCTAACCTCATTTCTGTCCCAAACCACACCAACTCTCCCCAGGATGAAGTCATCATCGGCGCTCACTTCCGAGGCCCACCCCTGTACGCCTAGCTCCAGTGACGAGTCAGACCTGGAGAGAGTGAAACAGGTAGCCCGGCGAGGAGGGCGGAGGTGAGGTTGGGAGCTAGAAAGGGGCCACAGGAGAGAGGAGATCTCGATCCAGACCCTGCCACTGGCGTGCAGAGCGATTCTAGAAAAGGTCTCAGAAACCTCCGTTTTCTAGTCTGAGAAGTGGAGAAGATTGGGTCAGGTTAGGGATGACCCAGATGACACCACACCCTCTTTTCCAGTTCCTGTGACAGACCTTACTAATCTACCACCACACTCATTCCCCATGAGTACCTTGAATCCATTCAGCACACTGACCCAGCCATCCATCACCAGCTGAACTTGGCAGGAGACCAGAATGGATCTGCCAGCCCTGGTACTGGATGTTCTCCAGTACTCTTCTTATGGCTCCAAGGATCCAGAACTCTCCCCTGGAATCCTCCAGTCACTGTGACCTTGGCAGTGATGTCATGGTGTGGGGGTAGGGGCGGGTCTCGGACCTGCTTCCTCTGGCCTTTCAATCAATAAGAATGGGGGGATTTGTTTCTACAAGTCCAGGTACCCCTCTTGATTGGTTATGTACCCCATCATTTTCAGGAGCTTCTGGAAGAGGTGAGGAAGGAACTGCAGAAAATGAAAGAGGAAATAATTGAAGGTGAGGTGGTTTGGTTTGGTTCTTAAACGTTTATTTATTTTGGAGGCATCATGTTCTTGGGAAAGAGCCCTATTTTGGAAGGGAAGGGGGAAGAGACTCTGGCTCTGACCTCTGCCCCTTGTTTCCTTCCAGCCTTTGTCCAGGAGCTGAGGAAGCGGGGTTCTCCCTGACCACAGGAACCCAGAAGACCCATTTTTCCCTTCCGCACACCCCGCCTGTCACCCTGCTTTCCCTGCCTCGACTTGACTTGGAATTGGCTGAAGACTACACAGGAATGCATCTCCCCCATTCCCCATCCCACTTGGAAAATTCCAAGGGGGTGTGGCTTCCCTGGCACCCTGCCTACACCCGTACTGGCTCCTGATTGGCTGGGGAGGCCCCCACCCTTTCTTCTCTTTGGTCCTTCCCCTCTGTCAGCCCCTTGGGGCTGGTTCCTCTGCTGGGGATGTACCAGTTAGCCCCACAGTGAGGGGGAAGGAAGGAGGGAATTTCACATTCCCTTGTTCTAGATTCACTTTAAAGCTTAATGCCTTCGAATTTTTGTTTTTTAAAGAAAAAATATATATATATATTTGGGTTTGAGGGGGGAAAGGGAAATTTTTTTTTTCTCTTTGGTTTTGATAAAATGGGGTGTGGGAGTTTTTAAATGCTATAGCCCCAGGCTTGCCCCATTTGGGGCAGCTATTTAAGGGGGGGATGTCCCACCAAGCTGGGCGAACCTCCTCCCTGGCTCCCAGGGACTTACCTCCCCTCTGGCTCCTTCCCCTTTTCTATGAGGAATTAAGATGCTGTAACTTTTTGGAACCTGTTTTTGGTTTTTTTATTTGGGTAGGTTTGGGGGTCCAGGCCATTTTTACCCCATGGAGAAAAAAACGATGAGGGAGAGAGGAAAGGGAGAGGATACTTCTCCTCTCTCACCTTCACCTTGAGCTTCTTGAAAATGGGGCCCTGCAGAATAAATCTGCCGGTTTTTATAAACGCTAAGATCTCTAGAGTGATTCGAAGGGCTGTTCTGCTGAGGAGGGAGGCACACCCCACCCTTGGTGCCCCTTCCAGAAAGAACGCTGAGAACCGCTGCCTCGCATGATCCTGATTCCTGCTGTCTTCCTCCTTCCCTCCCACACTCCACCCGTTCCGGCCCCTCAGGCCCCTGCAGCCAGGGTGATCTCTGCCCCCTCTCCACCTCTCTCCCCATGCTCTTACCCAGGCTGCTTCCTGACCCCTTCTACCCTGCCCTTCACCACCCCTGGAGGAGGCCAGAGCCTCCCCTCTCTGACTGTGTGGCCTGGGGCAAGTCTATTTGCTTACCCTGGGCCTCAGTTTCTCCATTTGGAAAAGGGCTCAGGGGGTGACTCCTGCCTCTCCACCCGAATTCTCCCAGCTTCTTTCCTAATTCTGAAGACACTGTACCCATTTTGCAGATGCACATCAGGGTTCGCAGAAACATTCCTAAGATGACTTCTTTAACCCAGAGCTCCTTTAATTATAAAACAGTTACATACAGTCTAAAATAATGGCACTCAGAAGTCACAGAGCTCATACACGGACTCTTCAGGGGGTGGGTGGGTGGGGTGGGTGATGCAGCCTCGTGGGATACTTCATCAGGATGGGGACAGGGCTGAGGGACAGGTAATCCTGCTGGAGGAGGCCAGAGGCCCATCCAAAGCAGGAAGGGAGACCCTGAGTACTCTGAGGAGCAGAGTTGGATGGAAGGTGGGTGCTATGACAGTGACTCATGTAGCAAGGGAACAGGGTGGGTCTCTATGAGAGGCTACTGAAGAGGACGGTGGGAAAGGACTCTGGACAGGGACTGAGACAGAAAGCCAGAATGGATTAGCCCTCGTCTGGATCAATCGTGCCTCCCCAAAAGGCCATGTCCTGCTGGAACTAGGGATGGCAGGTCTGGGAGGCATTGCCCAGGGAGACCCAGCACAGCCAAGCCAGTGGATTGTGCCATGGACCAAAGGAATGGGGGAAGGGGGTTGTTTGAAGAGAGGACCCCAGTTAAAGGCACTAATGGTGGATTAAAGGCCGGAGCCACAGGGTGACTCAGTGAAGCTAATTCAGTCCAAGATCCACCCCGTCCCCTCTTCCCCCAGAGTGAGGTAGCTGGAGGGTGGCAGGGCTGGGAAGTTCATTGGAACTTTCTGCCTTTTCTTTACAATGGTCTGTACCAGCGAGGAGGAGGTAGGGGGTGTTCGGTGCAGTGGATGAGAGTCAAGGTCCATTTCCTCAAGCAAGTGGGGATGTGAGCCACAGAATGAGAGGTTGGCTGAATCCGTGCGCAGGATCCAGTTTCCTTTTGCCGGGAGGAGTTCTGCTGGCCCACCTGGTGGTGGGTACGTGGGGTCCCATAAAAGACGCTGTCTTTCCTAAGTGCTAAGTCCATGTGCTGGTGGGGACGAGGGGGAGGGAGGGGTTCCCGTTGGAACATTCCAACAGTGGGAGGGAGAGTCCCAGTGGAAAGTGCCACTGGGCAGGTTAGTAGGGAGGTGATCAAATGCCCGGTTGGATCGGCTCCAGCCCACGATCCCTTCTGTACCCAAAAGGACCTGGTGGTGTCAGCTGGGCCGGTTCAGGAAGGGACCTGCGGCCTCCTATTCCTCTGACCCTGGCGCGGCCTTGGGCGCGGGCGGCGGGCCCCGGATGCAGAGCTGGGCGCGCACCTCCTGCAATTGCGCGCGCAGCTCCTCCAGGGCGCTCTGCGAGGGCGTCGCCTGCACCTGCGCCTGCAGCGCCTCGAGCGCCAGCGCCAGGTGGCCTACCTCGTCCTGCAGCGCGCCCCAGGAAGCGTGCTGCTCCCTCTCCTTGCGGCGATGCTGCGACTGGTGGCGCCAGTACTCCAGTATCAGGCAGCTGCAGGCTGTGACAAAGATGATGGCTTCGCCCAGCAGCTCCGCGCCCAGCTCGGCGGCCGTCTCTTCGTTCAGTGGCTTGACGGCCTCGGCGTTGAAGCCCATGATGCGCATTTTGGTCCGCATCTCCACCCAGTGGTACACTGCGGGGGAAGACAGGGGTCAGGGATCTTTTGGAGGGGAGGCACCTGCAAGCCCCGTCCCTCCGCGTCTCCATGTCCCCGTTGGAGCAATGGGGACCGGGTAACCAGAATCACCGGCGCTGGGGAATGGGTGCCTTAAAGAAAAAAAGTGCCGGACTTCACACCTGGAACGCTCTAGGGCAGCGGTCCGAAAGCTTTTTGGCAACTGGGACCGGTTTCATGGAAGACAATTTTTCCATGGACGGAGGGAGGCGGAGGGGGTGGAGGCGGAGCTCAGGCGGTGATGCGAGACCCAAGGGCTGGAGACTGGGGGACCGCAGCTCTAGGGGAAACTCCTTCCTCACCTAATAACTTATTCATGTGAGCATGGGCTGTCAGCCTTTGCATCGTTATAGACACAGCACGACAGAGCTGATGCCGAACTCTAACTCCGGCAAGAATTGCTATTCATCTACGGGCACATGAACTGATTGGAGAGAGCCAGCCACCTCCTGCTCCTTAAGCGATAAATTTCTGGCCTGGCCGAGCACGGTGGCTAACGCCTGTAATCCCAGCACTTTGGGAATCCCAGACGGGAGGATCGCTTGACGCCAGGAGTTGAAGACCAGCCCGGGCAACATAGCCAGACCTCATCTCTACTAAGAATAGAAAAATTAGCCGGGGATGGTGGCACACGCCTGTAGTCCCAGCTACTCAGGAGGCTGAGGCAGGAGGATCGCTTGAGCCCAGGAGTCTGAGGTTGCTGTGAGCTAGGCTGGCACCACAGCACTCTAGCCCCGGCAACAGAGTGAGACTCTGTCAATCAGTCAATCAATCAATCAATAAAACACAAATCCTAAAGGAGGTACTTAATGGATAGGCGTCGTTAGGTGACTGGCAGTGATTAGCACGTAGAAGCCTGTACACTGTCTTCCCCCGGGGGCTGTAAGTCTCTGCAACAGGCACCAACCAGCCGCAGAGCTCCACGGGGGATGGGTGCGCCCAGGGCAGCCAGAGGCAGGGCCAGGGCCCATGGCGAGTGCCAACTGCTCACCTGCTCAGGTATGGGCCTCCCCTACCCTCCCTTCTAGGCCACGCTCCCCCCGCCCCATTACCTCTCTCTCCCTGCTCTATTCCTCCTGTTGCCCAACTTGTGCAGGGATGGCCCTGACATCCCTCCAAAGGTGAGCATGGGGCTTGGGGACAGGGCGTCTGACCCAGGGCAGCTGGGAAGTAGACAGGGACAGAGGACAGACAGGGCTTTCTGAGGACGTCTGAGAGGCAAATGTCAAATATCAGCCAGTGAAACCGCAACACTGAGCAGTGAGCTGAGCCTCCACTTCTGGAGGTGCTGAGAGCCTGGGCAGAGTCTGGGGGAGCTCCCACTCCCTCAGAAACACAGGCTGCCATCCCCGAGGGGAAGCCTGCAGAGATCAGAGTGATCAAAGCTCACACGTGCTCAGGCAGCAAACACCGTGAAAACAGAAGTAAATATGTAACACAGGGACCCGCCTGAAAAAGGGCAAAATGTATTATGAGCTGTCTCTTTAAAACCTCCCCCACTCTTTTTGGGAATTAAAACCTGCATCCCTGCCCCAGGCTGGTGGTCCGGACGGGCAGGGGAGTGTCCTTTGCTCTTTGTACAGCATGAGGTGGCTCAAAGGAACTGTCTGGACAGAAGTCACGAGATTGTCTTTCCCGGAGATGGGACGGATCAGAACCATCAACTGCAGTTAGACAACAGCAATACCCAGAAGCTGAAAACCCTCCCTTTAAAAGCTCTGTATTTCTGCTTATTGATGGGAAACTGGTACTTTAAGACTGGAGTCTGCCTTTTTCCTCATTTGCTGGTAAATTAATAAACCTCCCTTTCCTTCTCCTCAAACCACTTGTCCTCATTCTTCTGATGCGGCCTCAGGGACAGGTGCTGAATCCTGAACTTTCGGTAACAGAGAGGGTCTGTCCCTTGGGGACCGGAATTATGCAAACTGGGATTATGCAAACCTCAAGCTGAAACAATAAAGGAAAGAGAGTCCCCAGGACAGAGTAACTGCCTTGGGGGTGCCACCCCTCAACCTGGGGGAGCCTGGAGTCTGTACAGTGAGGGCAGCTGGTACTGGGGGGTTCTGAGTGGAGCCTGGGGGGAGATGAGCGGGGAGAGTGGGGAGCCATGGACCAGCGGGGCTGGGGGAGGGGCAGAACCTCCACCTCCAAGCTCCTGCTCAGCTGAAGTGCCAGCCTGGGGTTCTGGAGTGGCCTCTGCGAGGAACCCACATGCCAGTCCCTTCATGCTGAAGGTGGGTGCCCAGGTGGGGAGCACTTCTCAGAAATGGGGCATCTGCTGGGCCCAGCGAGACAGAGGAGAGATCCTATGAGGCTAGAACCCACCCCCACCACAGGCCTGGATGTGAAGCTTTTCTGTTAGTTTCCTCGATTCAATCCCATTTGGCACCAGCTACCTGACAGCCACTTTCAGTCTGGGTGACACTCCTATAAAAAGAAAATCAAAGTCTCAGGGCCGCCCCCTCAACTCCTTATGCAAAGAAGGTAAAAGTTTCAGGCACCGGTGAAGAACGGCCCCACAGATCATTGATTGAGGAAATTCCTTGCTAATCTCCGGTAAGCAAGGACATGCAAATTGTACCTGCGTCTAGCACCTACAACAAGCCTAGCGGATTCCACGCTAAGGATGAATCACAAGTTTATCTTTACAAGTAACAGAACTGACAAGACACAATCAGACATCCTTCCACCTACCCAGGGACATCTACTTAATCGATGCTTCCTTCACTCCCTTTTCCCTTCGAACATTCTCCTTATTTTATGCAGAATGTCGATTTCCTGGGCCCCACTCACAAGAATGTAACCGCTTTAACCCTCTGCCTCATCAGCTCCCCCCATCCCCTTGTTCCTTCTCTCTGTTGCCTTTAAAATGCTGAAGGTTCCAACTTCCCCTTTGGAAAAACAGCCGCAGCAGCTCATCTGCGGTTCATGATTTTCCCGGGCGCGTCTTCAAAATCTCGGCTTAATAAACCTCCACTGATTGGCGGTTACTTACTTAGGTCGACACCCCCATGAGGCAGAAAATTCCACCTTAGAGATGGGAAAAGCATGGCTAGGAAGGGGGAAGTCAATTGCCTGAGCCCTGCAGCAGGCGAAGGGGAGAACGGGCTTGAACCCTCCCCTGCCGGCTTCTTCTCCCCTACTTTTCTAAGCAAACTCCTGCCACGGTGTGACATTACTTCCGCCTGGGAGAGGGTGTGAGGCAAGAGGGGGTGCAGAGGCCCCAACAGTGCATGCGCTTTGCCTGTTGCAAGACCCCTGTCCACTTCCACCCGCCCCACCCAGGGTGGCCCAGGGCGCTCCACTCACTCCCCACCCACTCAGCCCCTAGCCCACCATCGACTTGGTCATTTTGGACCTTCCGATGTAGACAGGGCCATCTCTCGGACCCATTCTCATTCTGTAATCTGAGTGAGGTTGGTCATTGCTAAGCATGGCCACTGGCTGTATGAACCTGTGACCTGCCAGGGTGAGTGGGACCCATGAGGTCAGGGGCCCACCGAGTGCTTGAGGGCTCAGCACAGATCCCACCCGTTGCCCAGGAGGAAGGTGGATGAAAAAGGAGGTGGCCAGAGGAAAAGGGGCAGGACTGCTCTGGGGACAAACGCCACCTGGACATTGGACACAGGTGCTGAGTTAAGGATGAATGGACACAAGGAGATACGAGGCAAAACCACAGTGAATGGCTGTGATCACCAAGTCGTATGATGACAAGTGTCATCGAGGACGTGGAAAAACGTGCCCCTGCACACTGCTGGTGGGAAGGAAGGGACAGTGGCACAGCCACCGTGGAAAACGGTCTGGCAGTTCCTGAAGCAGTCGAACATAGCGTCGCCATATTCTAGTCACATCTACCCGACAGTTTCTCCCCTAAGTGTACCCAAGAGAAATGGAAACACAAGTTCACGCAAAAACTTCTCCACTAATGTTTGTAGCAGCATCATTCCCAACAGCTGAACGGTGGAGACAACCTGAGTCTCCAACGACTGAGAAATGGGTCAGTAAAATGTGGCTGTCCATACTGGAGTATTGTTGGGCCATAAAAAGGAAGGAAGCGCTGATACATGCTACAGCATGGATGGACCTTGAAAATCTTACACGTGACAGCAAGTCCCGTTGATTTTTTCTATTTTTGGTAGAGATGGGGTCTCGCTCTTGCTGAGCCTGGTCTTGAACTCCTGAGCTCAAGGGTTATCACCTGACACTGGACTAACTCTTACTCCTTTACTGATGCTGTCTGCACCAGAATGCACCAGAACGCCAGCTCCATCATGGCGGGGCCTTCTCTTGTTGCTGGCTGATTCTTGGCCACCGGAGTGGGGCCCGGCGTGCAGTCGGCGCTCAGTAAATGTGTCTAATGAGGAGGTGGGTGACACCCACCCCAATCCTCCTTTGGACATGCTTCTCAGAGGACAATCCTCTGTCCGTGCCGACTCAAGCCCCAAGTCATTGCCACTGGGGGATCCAAGCCTGCCCACTCAGCGTCACAGTGACCAGCACAGGGATGGCCTTCTGAGCTCTTAGATCAGGCTGGGGCGTATGTAAAGTTCATTTTCTCCCAGGGTGGCTCTCGGCCATCTTGGCCTCCTCCAGGCAAGGGCCTTCGTGACCTGGAAACCAACACAGGGGACAACAGATCCTTCCAAAAGGTGGGAGAGGGCGCTGTCTGAGGTTTTGTGACCCAGTACGAAGGGGCTCCTTGTTCTTTACACCCTGAAGTCCTGAGTCACTCAGGAGGGGAGGAGTCTGATTAAGCCCAGCCCCTTCTTCCTAAGTATTAACAACTCCAGTTAACGCTGGGAAAGAAATGTTTGTCTGTGCATCTGTCCCCACACTGGACTGTGAGCCCCGTGAGGGCAGGGCTGGGGCTCAGTCAACTGTGACTCCAGCACAGCACAGGGCGGGGCGCACACCGTGCAACCCAGTTGAGTTTTTTGAATGAAAGAATAAACAAAGGATATTTTTTCTAAGGTGAACAGGGATTTTAAATATGAAAAAAGAATGCAACGACTTGAAGACAACCAGCTTCATTTACAAATTTATTCTAATCCCTCTCCCCACATCGCAAAGTGTACAAAATTTTAGCCAGTAGGAAACGGAGCCATGAAACTTCCTGTGAGCTCGTGCATTTTGCGAGGGGTTTTTTTCCATTACGTACACCCTGACCAACCCCTGTCCCCTGCCCCCACTGCAGTGGGTGAGGCCGATGACAAGGACTGGCCGCTGGCAAGGACGTGCCAGAGCTGAGTTTGAAGTCTCCGAGATGAGCGGCAGCACTCCTGCAGGGCCAGGGCGTTGCTAGCGTCGGGAAAGGGACTGTGGCCCGTCTTCACATCCCACCTCTGCCTCTTCCCTGCCTGTGTGACCTTGAGCAGGTGATCTTCCCTCTCCGTGCCTATTTGCTCACCAAAGAAATGGAGAACTCAACGCGGTGGGGATCGTGCAAAGCACTTAGAACAGCGCTGGCACCTAACCAGAGCTCAATCAGCCTCATCCGTTATGACGATGGCCTCTGATAGCTTATCCATATGCTGGGTGGGGGCAGTCGCAGTCCCTGGCCTCCACGGAGATGTGTCAGTGCCACAGCGGTCCCCCGAGGGGTAACCATGGAGACCAGGTTCACTGGTGAGGGTCCGTCAGTCCATCGCCCCTCCACGCAGCGGTGTCTGTCCGTGGCCTTCTTGCCCTCACTAGGACCCACCTGCTCAGTTCCCTCTACTCCAGCTTCGCCCCCTCTTCTGGAAGGAACTGAGATGCTGTTCCAGAAGCTGCTCTTGGTCTTTCTAACCCCCTGGGGAAGGGAGGCGAGGGGGGAAGGCCCTGGTCCTCCCACCTTCACCTGCGCTTTCACGGAATCTGCCCCGTGTACTGAATGCTAAGACCCCTCACCGGCTGTGGCAACTTGGGCAAGTGCCTTTGCTTCCCTTCAGCCTCAGTTTCCCCAGCTCATAGGGTGACTCTTGGCCCCCTCCCCACCAAAACCCTCCCAGCTTCTCTCCTGATCTTATTAAGCCTTGTACCCATTTTGGAGATCCGTATCATGGTTCTCAGATGCATCCTCAAGATACCCTCCTCTCCCTGGGGCCCCTTTCATCAGGAAACGGCTGCAGTCTACCGCATGGGATGCGGCCTGGAGGGGCCCGCACCCCTCCCCACTCCAGTGGTGAATCTGGAAGAGAAACCAGGCGGGGAACGCGGAATGGCCCGTGGGGGTGGCAGGAGTCCCAGCGTACCCCGGGAGGTGGGGAGGTACAGTGGGTTGAATGACGGACCCTCAAAAGACACGTCCACATTACGACCCCTAGAACCTGTGAATGTGACCTCATTTGGAAAAAGGGTTTTTGTAGATGTAATAAGTTAAGGATCTTGAAGTGAGATCACCCTGGATTTAGGATGGACCCTAAATTCAATGACAGGTGTCCTCATAAGAAACAAAAGAGAAGGAGGCCATTTGAAGATGCAGACAGAGTCAAGGAGGGCCTGGGGTCACTGGAGCTGAAGAAGGGGCATGGCCCTGCCCACGCCTTGATTGCAGACTTCCAGCCTCCACAAGTGTGAGGATGAACTTCCGTTGTTTTAAGCCATCAAGTCTGTGGTAATTTGTTACAGTGGACCCAGGAAAGAAGTTGGGGCCAACTGGTGGCCTGGTGCAGTGGGATGGAGGTGGGACTTGGGGATCTGGGGGCAGGAGGGTACCGCTACCTGAAAGGGGACGTGAAGGGGGGCTCTCGGAACAGCCCAGAGCCCCACGGGGAAGCAAGCAGGAGCACACAGCTCTACAGATTTGGATGGAAGATGGACGGTGTGACAATCTAATCCACGGGCCAGCAGGGCCTGAGAAAGGCCACTGGCGATGGTGAGAGGTAGGAAGACGTGCCACGCAGTGCAAGGCCCGGGGACTTTGAGGACAGGTAAGCAGGGTCTGGTGCTGAAAGACAGGTTGGATTAGCCCTAGTTAGGACCAAATTTTCTACCCCGGGATGGGGGCGCGTCTGGGGGCCTTTGCCAGAAAAAACCCCGCACGGCCACGCCAGTGAGCTGTGCCATAGACCAAAGGGTGAGGGGGTTCTGCTGGAATATTCTACTTGGGGTCTCAGAGGAAGGAACCACAAAAGGGGGAAGGCGTGGTTCGCTGGATCAGTTGCAGGCCAGGATCTTTCTTTTTCCCCCACTGAAGAGAGCCGCGCTGCTAGAGCTGGCCTTAGAATGTGAGGGGGCAAAAGGTCTCTGAAAGACGCGGCACTTCCTCAGGATGGAATGACCAGCGGACGAAAGGAAGGGGGGTTCCAGTGTAAGCGATGAGCACCCCAGGGAAAGGCAACACTTACCAGGTAAACCGGGCGGGGGGTGGGGGAAGTATAAGGACAAATAGGTTCGGCTCAAGCCCAGGTTCCATTTTTTCTTTTCCTAGAGTGCCCGCGATGTCCTGCTGGCTGGGCCCTCGCAGGTCCTTGCGGTTTGGAGAGGGGGCTGGGGGATGGCGGAGGGGGCTGTGCTGGAACACTTCCCAGCTGGTCCCAGTGGCGGGTACCACTGGTCTCAACAGTAGAGGGTAACCGAATGCCAAGTTGCATCAAGATCCTGGTGGCTTCTGCTGGGCCGGCGCAGGAAGAGGTGGTGGGGGGAAGGCTACGTCAGGCACACACGGCCACGTCCAAGTTCAGGCTTCAGCAGTCTTCTATTTCTTGGACGCAGACACTGCCTGGGATGCAGACGCGGCCTTGGCCGCCGGGGCGCAGAGCTGCGCGCGCATCTCCCGCAGCTGTGCATGCAGCTCCTCCAGGGCGTCCTGCCGCGGCACCTCCTGCACCTGCGCCTGCAGTGTCTCGAGCGCCAGAGCCAGGTGGCCCACCTCGTCCCGCAGCGCGTCCCAGGCAGCGCGCTGCTCCTCCTCCTTGTGGCGCTGCTGCGTCTGGTGGCGCCAGTACTCCAGCACCAGGCAGCCGCCGCCTACGATGAAGATGGTGGCTTCACCCAGCAGCTCCGCGCCCAGCTCCGCGGCCGCCTCCTCGTTCAGCGGCTTGATGACTGTGCCCCGGAAGCCCATGATGCGCATCTTGGTCCGCATCTCCACCCAGTGGTACACTGCAGGGGAAGACAGGGGTCAGGCCACGCTCTGGGAGCCCCCTGCAAACCCCACCCCTCCGGGCTTCGGTGTCCCAGTGTCCTACTCGGAACAAGGCCGTCGAGGCTTTAAACAAGATCTGTGCCCGGACTCACCCAGGAAATGCAAAGTCACCGGCCTGGGTGACCCGAGGGCATCTTTTAAAAGCACTAGAAGATTCTGGCAAGCAGCTGGGGAAGAGAAACACTGCCCCAGAGGGGAGCTCCTCAGACTGGGGCGTGCCCCTGAAGGGTCACCAGGAGCTCCCGCGCCAAAGTTCATGGAAGGTGTAAAGGTTCAATTGCCAGATGCTTAGCTCCTTCTGCTCGTCCCTGAAGTCAGAGCCACCAGGCCATCCTCCCCTGGCACTGTCGCCTCACCCGCATCCCAGGAGAAAGACCAGCCCTCTTTCTTTCCTTTTTTTCCCGAAAGGGAAAGCCTTGCTGAAATGATTTATTAAGTTTGTTCTAGATTCTTTGCTTATTTATGTACAGTCATATCATCCGTCAATAATCACTTTTGCTTCTTCTTTTTCTTTTTTTTTTTTTGAGACAAAGTCTCACTCTTTTGCCTGGGCTAGAGTGCCGTGGCGTCAGCTTAGCTCACAGCAACCTCACACTCCTGGGCTCAAGCGATCCTCCTGCCTCAGCCTCCCGAGTAGCTGGGACTACAGGCATGTGCCACCATGCCCGGCTAATTTTTTCTGTATATTTTTAGTTGTCCAATTAATTTCTTTCTATTTTTAGTAGAGACGGGTCTCGCTCTTGCTCAGGCTGGTCTCGAACTCCTGAGCTCAAACAATCCGCCCGCCTCGGCCTCCCAGAGTGCTAGGACTACAAGCGTGAGCCACCGCGCCCGGCCAACAATAAATTCTTTATTCCATAATGCCTGAGTTCTGCTTTACTGATTTAACCCTAGCTGACAGAGGTACCACCACAACCACCTCCTCCTTTTCAGGGTAGATACAATTGATCACCAAGACCTGTCTGATCTCTCTTCAATATCCCTCTACCCATCCACTTGCCTCCATCCCCACTGCTGTCTCATAGTTCCAGGATACCCAAATATCTTGCCTGATTACTGTGCTGACTCCTAACTGCTCAACCACTTCCGGTCTGGTTGCCTCTCAGCGGGTTCCCTTTACAGTAGCCAGAGGTGATCCCCCACCTACGGCCCACTGCTGGCTTGCCCATGCCCATGTTCTTGGGATAAACTTAATGGGTTGGACAAAGCTCCATTTTGGCTTCTGCTAACTTCTCTAGCCTCACCTCTCATCCCATGCCAATATTGTGTAGAGTCATTACATAAATTTTTGCCATGGTATTTGATTATTTTAATCTGAATTTCTTCTTATTCATTGCTTTTTAAATCACTCCAGCTATATAGGTGCTGCATATTCATTTCCAGCAGCTGCATCCTCCCCTGCCACCGTAGGTGTGGGAAGAAGTGAGTCATCTTTTTCAGGCAAATACTGAGACTCTTGTAGGCTCCAGATCCCTGGGGTGGGGTCAGTCTTTTCACAGGGCGACTGCGGTGTTCATATCTCACCTCCACATACAGCTGTCTGGCCAAATGATGATTAGAGTAGCAGGAAAGCCTCTTACAGAGGTTATTACAACTGATGACTTAATGTTGACTTCTTCCTAGAAAGGCAAAAATAGAGAAAACATAGTTCTGAAATGTTTCCCAAGAGTGAAGATGGGCGTATCTCTATGTGGATTCTCAGTGGCTTGCTTTCTTCTAACATATATTTGTTATGTGTTAATTTTGTCTGTCTATTAATTGATTGACACAAAAATGTTTATTTATTTTTGTTTGTTTATTACTATAGATACCAAATAAATGCATTCTCCTTTTTAAAGTATTCAAACAATGCAAAAGTATGCAAAAGAAAATCAGAGATCTCCCTTCCCCCAGGAAACCACTGCCAAAAGTTGGGTGCATATTGTTCCAGATCAGGTTCTTTGTATTTTTATGTATGCATGAAAATATAAATGCAATCCGTTTTTAAATTTCGGTATAATTTGCACACAGTCAATTGCACAAATTTTAAATGCACAGCTTGATAAATTTTTATATAGGAATTTACCTGTAGACTCCATCAAGTATTGTTTTCTGTATTTTCTTTAGTAAATTTGCAACATAATTATAATATTATTCTGTAAATGTTTTCTTTCACTTAGCAATATGGGGTGGGGATTTTTCAAGTCAGTAATTATCAAGTTACCCACTGTTTTTAACCACTGTATTATATTCCATAGCACATATAAAGATGCAACATTGATTATTTAACCAATTACCTATAATGGAAATTTTTGCTGTAATAACATTACAGTGAATGTGAATGCATGTGTGTTGGCCTCTTTGTGTGCGTGGTGGTGACTTGCTGGGTGTCCAAACTACAGAAATTCTGCTTGGCCAGGTGGAAGGAGCAAGTGCTTAGGATCAGACAGCACGGGGTCAAATCTCAGTTTGTGGCTGACTGGCTGGGTGCTCTTAGCCAGATTATTTAGCCAGTTTGGGCCACAGTTTTATCAGCTTTGAAATAGAGATAATAATAGTAATCTTGCTGGGTTGGTGTGAAATGAGAAATGTCTTTCAAATACTGAGCACAGTGTCCAGAACAGATGCTCAATAAGTAATTGTTAACATTAATATTATTATTTTAATGATAATGGCAATATTACAATTAATATTAACCTAGTGAAATTATTTAGTAGGCCCACATTCCACAAATATCTTTGCAGACGTATTTCCATTAAGTTTTCTGTCCTTGATCTACTTTCATTGATCTGTTTCTTTCTGCTCACTTTTGGCCCTCCTTATGCCTGTGTCTAGCCTCATCCTCCAAGCTCCATTATCACCTTTGCCTACAAGCACACAAGATGCATGCCTATATGTGTAAAGATGCATGCAGACACACATGTTTACAACACACACACATACTAACACACGTTTAAAAGGCAACTTGAGGCCGGGCACAGTGGCTCACATCTGTAATCCTAGTACTCTGGGAGGCCAAGGCGGGAGGATCATTTGAGCTCAGGAGTTCAAGACCAGCCTGAGTAAGAGCAAGACCCCATTTCTACTAAAAATAGAAAGAAATTAGCTGGACAACTAAAAATATATAGAAAAAAAATTAGCCGGGCATGGTGGCACATGCCTGTAATCCCAGCTACTCGGGAGGCTGAGGCAGAAGGATTGCTTGAGCCCAGGAGTTTGAGGTTGCTGTGAGCTAGGCTGACGCCACGGCACTCTAGCCTGGGCAACAGAGCCAGACTCTATCTCAAAAAAAAAAAAAGCAACTTGAAAGAAAGAATAGACAGGAAACATGATGTACAGCTATTTCAGAGTCTGAAGCCTTTCACATTCTTGAGAATATCATGTGTCCACTAAAATGTTAACCCATATGTGAGTATTAGGTTTGCCCAATCATAAGGAAAAGAAATAAGGTAACTTCGCAAGGTGAAGGATTATATAATCAATGTGCAAAAACCAAAACAACTAATTTGAAAATATAAAAGCAAAAAGAATCCATTAGATACTATAACTAAGAATAAACAAAAAAAAGTTTGAGGAAAAAATGCATATAAAAAAACTGTAAAACTCTATCAAGAACATAAAAGAATATATAACTGAAGGCAAGGACTCATCTTGTCCTTGGTTTGGAAACTCTGTTATTATGTATAGACAACACCATAAGAGGGGGAAAGCAGATCATCCACAGGGAGAAGATATTTACAACACATATAACTGATAAGGTATTTCAACACAGAATATATAATTCAAACACGTAAATAATAAAAAGAAAAACATTCCCTTCTCCCCAAAAGGCAGAAGACTTGAGAGACATTTCAAAAGAGGAAATATGATCAAATAAGAAACATGTTAAAAATTACTCCACCTCAATAATAACCAAGAAGATACAGATTTAAATCATAGTGAGGTAATATTACATATCCCCCATATTGGTACAGTGCACTAGAGTCTGACCATCCAAAATGTTGGTGAGGATATAAAGCCATGAGAACTCTTATGCACCACACTAGTGGTGAAAGGAAAAATTGAAACAATCATTTCTGAAAACAACATTGCCCTGTCTTGTAAGTTGAAGATGCACCTATCTCAAGGGTCTGCAAACTACATCCCATGAGCCAATCTGTTCCACTATTTATTTTTGTACAGCCTGCAAAATAAGAATGATTTTTATGTTTTTAAATGGTTGAAACAAATCAGAAATACAATATCCTGTGATGTGAAAATTATACAAAATTCACATAACGGTGTTCATAAACTTTTATTGGAACTTAGCCATGCATATATGTATATACAGTCTATGGCTGCTTTTTTACTACAATAGCAGAATTAAATAGTTACAGCAGAAGCCATAGGGTCCACAGAGCTTAACATATTTATTTTATTTTTATTTTTTTTTTATTTTTTTGGAGACAGAGTCTCGGTCTGTTGCCCAGGCTAGAGTGCCGTGGCATCGGCCTACCTTATAGCAACCTCAAACTCCTGGGCTCAGATGATCCTCCTGCCTCAGTCTCCTGAGTAGCTGGGACTACAGGCATGCACCATCATGCCCAGCTAATTTTTTCTACATATTTTTAGTTTTCCAGCTAATTTCTTTCTATTTTTAGTAGAGACAGGGTCTCACTCTTGCTCAGGCTGGTCTCAAACTCCTGAGCTCAAGTGATCCTCCCACCCTGGCCTCCCAGAGTGCTAGGATTATAGGTGTGAGTAAAATATTTACTATCTGGACCTTTAC